>RWGY01000045.1:178315-424407 GCA_007726485.1 Eragrostis curvula
CGATTTCATTACGCAAGTTCAAGAATACTGATGATCGAGTATGAACGGAACTTAACGAAGCACACGAACGATGAAACCGAGCCATGAACGAACAACGAATGCTCATACAAGACCATGATAGAACTAGCAAGCTCATAACACTATATGAATTACTTGTATCCATAGATTAACTAAACAAGTCTTCCAAAGAGAGCGAACGGATACAAGAGCGTAACCCCATTCTCCACAAAACTTGGGACGCAATAGGGCACCCACTACTTCAGCCTTAGCATACTAGAATGCCTCTAGCTCTTCTAGTGTGAGGAGGAGGAATGATCCTTGTGTATTGTTGTGTCTTGGAAGGAGGGGGGTACCCTCTTATATAGTCCTGAAGGTCTGGCAACCTCTGAGGCGGTTCCCAGGTCGGTGGAATTTAATGCAGGGGGAACCGGACCTCCGAGGGTCGCGTTACAAACCGCCATCGAAGATGGCCCAGGGGGGCCACCCTGCCAGGGCTCGGCCCGACCTGGCCAGGGGGGGTCGGCCGACCTGCTGCCTGGCCCCTCCTGGGCTGGGCTTGGCAGTTGGCTCCACATTCTGGGTTTACTTCTCTGGCCAGGTGCATTGGCCTTAGTTGTGTTGGACTTTGCCGAGATTGGCCTTTTGTCTTGGCGTTGTATTCCACGCGCGCGAACGTTGAGTTTGTAAAATTTTGTCGTCGCATTGGGCATGGTTTCACCTGGATTTCTCACTTATCCACCCTTCACACTAAAATATAGAGGCTACATGTTGAAATAGGTTATCTTAAATTAAAGTGCAGTAAAAGAATGTCCAATCCTTCTTGTTTATTGCGCTAGTTACGGTCGAAATTCGGTCCGTAAGACGTCAACAATGGTGTTGAGGATGCCACCTCCCTTCAAGGCCATTTTGGAGCGGTGTGCGTTGGCATCCTCCAAAGCTTTTTCGCAGAAGGTTGCCATTTCACCATGCTGGACCCAAGGGACGGATACCAGCTTGACGTTCCCCCATTGGCGCATTCTTGGCTGCGGGCAAGTTGTTGGTGCTTGGAACGGCTACTCGCGCTCGTCTGTTGGGCATGTGTCAAGGGTGGTCGAGTTTGTGACGGCGAACGACCCTCGGGTTCGCCGCCGAAAAACGACCTCGGGCAATGCCCGTGGGCGAGTTGGAGACTTGAGTCTTGACGACCCTCGCCTCAACATCTACTCGGGGTCTCGGTGTTGTCTCTGGAAGTGAGGGAACTGGACACTGCATGTCCTGTTCGTTCAAACACAAGAGCGAATGAAAGGGTCAGCCCGCCAAACGGATAGCGGTAAACGCTGCAGCAAATTTCTCTCAAGCACGATATCTTTAGGCCTATTGCTTTCCCCGGCAACGGCGCCAGACTGCTTGTTGACGGTCTCTATGCCCTCTTAATTTAATTCATGTTAAACCGCAAGCGCACGGTTGTTTACCATTGCAGCATTTCACTCGGAGTTATTACGGGTATGAATTTTTTCCTCAGGGGAAGCAACTCGGATTTAAAAGATCTCGATACTTGATAAAAGACTTAAACTACAAGAATACAACTAACCAATGACGGGGTAAACTCAATGATAGAATACAGGGATAGGAGTGAATCACACTACAACAGAGGTGTCAACGTCGCCAAGTCGTAGGTACAGTAACATCTATTTGGTATAACGCGTTGCAGTACAACGATTTCTAAGCGGAGGGTGGGCGGGGTTGTTGGGGGCAAAAATGAGGTGTTCAACGTCCTAAGTTGATTTCTAAAGCTATATCGAATCTCAACGAGGTGCTTGTCACTACCCTCGATCTGATTTCTACACTTGAGGGCATTGCCCTTAGTCCTGTCAGGATTTATGGGGCACCTATTGCAGGCTAACCGACACATGAGCCAGGACTTCAAAGGGGACGGGACAAGGCTTGTTTGCACCACTTGCCGCTCTACGGCCCCGTGGGCTTTCGCCGGTATTCCACAGGTAGCGCGCTAACCTAGGCATCCACGCCTTACGCTAAACAACTAATATCTCGCCTCGAGTGACACTTAAGCAAAGCGACGAAAGTCAAACGACTCTTCGTTGTTAAAACTGACGACGCAAGAGAGTTCCCACCGAGGATACGCTCAGCAACAAAGACGAAATTACCCACTAAAGATCAATCTTCAAGGAACTTTGCTCTAAATCAAGCAAGGCATAAACCTAGCGAACTTGCAAGATATAAACCAACGGACCCAACTTTATATTGATTTTACCCTAAGTACTTGATACAACCGGAAATAGGAACAGAAAGATACAAATGGACTCTTGACTTACCAATTTCGAAGATTAACCTTCCCAGAATCGGGCGGGAGGAGCCCGACTCGGACTCTAACTCCCAAATAGACTACTACCTAGACTCCTAAACGGCGAACAAGACCCGAGAAAACCTGGCCAATTCTCTCTGGTGTTGTCTCTTGATGTTTCCCCCTTGCCTCCCAGGCGTTCCCTTTTATAGGGTGGATGAGGTGGTTTAGGGGGGGGGGGGGGGTCAGCCGACCCTGGGGTGTCGCCCGACCTGTCAGAGTATGTTGGCCGACCCTGGGACATCACCCGACCCTTGATCAGGGTCGGTTGTCCCCCCAACAGCTTGGATCCCTCCTCAGTGGCGGTTGTATGGCGGTTGGATATGTCGGTTTGGTCGAAAAGTCCTCCGAAGCGTTGGATTGAGGCGGTGGAACTTGGATGGCTTGATGGGGAGCTGAGTTGGACATCGCCAGACGTGGATTGGGTCGGGCGACGTGGTTGACACATCGGCCAACGTGTGGGGGGTCGGGCGACCCTGCTGGAGGGTTGACCCCCACGTCACCCGGTGCTTCCCGCGTCCAATTGCTTCACTTCTTTGGTTCATATGGCCGTGGTGACTTGGTGGAACATGTTGGATAAATTCCACGGCCATTGAACCTCATTTGGTACCGGGTGACTTATGGATGATCACGTCACCCGGCTCTTCCATTGTCCTTTGCCTTGACTCTCTTCTTTGTATGGTCAAGTGATCAGTGTGTAGCACATTTCCATAGTCACTTGAGTATTTGGACTTGATTTGGATCGGGTGACTTACGGACGTGTACGTCGCCCGAGCCTCGACTTGATTTGGATTGGGTGACTTGGCTTCATAACTTGTGTCCAATCTTCATGATGTTGGGGTTTCACCATTTATTTATTAAAATCACGCCAAATTGCCTTGAACCCTACAAAACAATGGCGGATACACAACTCGTGGAATTTGATTAGTAAATAAACAAACTATGCCTATGGCCTTGCATTCTTTCCATTTTATTCCCGGATTTAGTGCTAAAATATTGGCGTTTAGCGACGGCAACAGACACCACCAGCAAACCAGTGATTTCAGCATGTGCTGACATGATGAAATGCGGCCAGCGTCAGATGAGATATAAGCTGAAAAAGAAGTTCTTCAATAATATACTAGCGAATGATGTGGTTGTCAAATCTCCTGTGCCATCTATGAATGACGATCAATGGGAAGCACTGGTGAAGTTGTGGTCAAGCCCACAGCACAAGGTACGGCAGAACTTCAAATTGCCTTGTTCCTCTTGTGTCTTGTCGGTCAAACTAATGTCAAATACAATTGTACATTCATGATGCCGTCTGATTTAAAGGTAGACATATAATAATTACTGTGTTGTACCCGAACTTGTTTTGTTCTACGTGATCCTTCTGTTGTGATTTAATTGATCATTGTAGGCTTTAAGTGTTATGTTATCATTGTTCTACTGTTAGTTCAATTTGCTCATTGCATAAAACTACCTGAACTAAGTACTATCGATAGAGTGTGAATGGCACTCTTTATCCCGTGCTGTGTTTGTGGAACACGAGGACCATCCCCTGTTGTCATCATTATGAGCACCGTGTTTGGATATCGAACATTTGTCCGCTGTTCGTTTTACATCATATCAAAATTTTCTCTATCACTCACCGAAATGTACTTTCTGCAGAAAACGTGTCTTGCAAATCAGCAGAACCGTGAGAAAGTACGGATGAATCAGCGCATAGGCTCTCGGTGCTATGTTGCCCAGGCTCATGCCTTGGTAAGGAACTAGTCAGTCAACGCCTTTGATTTCTTCTTATTAAATGCTGATTAGAAATTTCTTTGCACATCATTTCAGAGAGATAAATTCGATGAAGAGCCCACGCCAGTTCCATTCATCACAAAAAACTGGTTCTATTAGTGAGACAGTTCAGAAAGCTCTTGTAAGTGCTTTTCTCCTTTTCATGTCCTTTTTTAGCTTTATATAGTGGCACTCTAAAAATCTGTTAAGGCTGACTCCAACAAGAGCATGCAAACCCATATATGCATCGCGATTGACACTGTGCATTACCAAAAGTATCTCCAACAGAGTATGCAAAGGACGAGCCATTTTGCATTTTGAAGAGAGAGAAGATTCAGAAATAGACTCCCTCTCTCCTCATATGCATTCCAGGCAGCTGGGCCCGCCCGCTCCCGCCGCACGCGCCGACGCGCCCCGCCCCGCACGCGCCGACGCGCGGCCGCCACTCGCCCTGCTCCCACCGCCGCGCCCCGCTGCTGTGCCCTCGCTCCTCTCGCCCTGCTCCCACCAGCCGCTTCGCCTCCGCCGCGACCTGCGCCGCCACCGCCGCTTCGCCTCCGCCGCAGATTGGCGCGGTGGAGGCGGGCGTGGTGGAGGCGGCGCGGAGGCGGCTTCTCCGGCGACTGCCCCGTCCTCCTGACGTGCAAAGCTTCCATCTCAATCATGCCGCTCCTCCCGAACAGCAACGCAACGGCGTACTACCCGATTCTCTCGTTCAATTCCACTTTGGGACGAGCTCGATTCTGCTTCGATTTGATGGAGATAAGTTCCAATCCTATTCTCTTTGGTGCAGGCAAGCTAGCGGTGGTGAGCTAGTGTGGCTAATGGAGCTCCCCTGCCAACGATTTGGTCGATTCGCTCGCTGGCTCTGCTGCATGCTCGCCTCCCGCCGCGACGTCCTCCAACTGCCGAAGTGCGCGTTGTCGTCAAGCAGCCGGTCCGCGAGGTCCCGCACGAGCTCGTGCTTGTGGGAGGCCACGGAGAGCACGTGCGCGAGCGCGCGGCCCGCGCTGGTCTGCGCCTCCGTGAGCATGAAGAAGAGGGAGACGAAGGCATGCGTGGCGAGAGCAGCAGGAGCCAGCAGAGCGCGGACAGGGCGGCGACAGGCGACCGCGGCGCAGAGGAGGAACGTGACGCGGACGGGGCAACGAAGAAAATGCGATCTCTGTTGGAGATGCTGAGATGCGAACGAGTTGCAAACCACTATTCATGCGATGCAATGGTCTATTTGCAGATCAAAAATGCATCTCATTGTTGGAGTCAGTCTAACAAGATGGAACTTTGACCTGTCACTCTTTTTTGCTAGGATGATATGGAAGAGATAATGGAAGAATCTGTACAGCGAGAGGAACCGCCGTCTCCTGGTCGTGCTGTTCGTGAAGTTGGTCAAGCAAGTACCTTTCTTGAAGTTGCGGGCCTTCAACCGAAGAAAAGAAACAGAGGTTCCATTTCTTCCCAGTTGGAAGCACTGATGGCTGAACTTTAGCGCGAGAAAGCCAAAAGTCGACAAGTTGAACAAATAGTTGAACAACAGAGGAGGGAGATTGATGCCTTGCAGAAGCAAGCCGAAGATGCGAGAGACTCAAACCGCATTCTTGATGCCCAGTTAAAGGACTTGAGGAACGAATGAGCACAAAAGGCAACCTTGATGGCCTCTATTATTTCTAAATTTCAAGGGGAAGGTCAGGTGCATCCTTCATCTCTGACATCTGAATGATGATCTTCATTTCTAGTCTGATTGGTTTTGGTGGATTACGGAACTCCTCTGTGTGGTGTGTTGTGCGTATGGGCACAATTTGTACTGTGGCATGATTTCGTGATCTGGACAGAATGTGAAATTTGCCATCATATTGGTTTAAGTGTCATGTATATCTGACTCATCTATGTATCTAACAGTTGATTAATTCGGCATATGTTTGTGACGATCCAACCTGATATGATTTGTGACGAAATAGTTGGACCGGAAATGGGCCCGCGTGGACCAGTATAATAATGGCACGCGGACCTTTCGTAACGTGAAACGTGGACAAATTGAAAAATGACATGTGGGCCAATGGCAGAGTGACACGTGGTGCTGTAGAATAACGACACGTGGACAAATAGCACGATGACGTGAACCAATAAGGAGAGGACATGTTGTCCAATAAAAAATATGGCACGTGGACCAATAGAATGATGACATGCGGACCAACAATAGAGTGCCGCGTGGACCTGTAAAAAAAGACATATGGACAAATGGGAAAACGACATGTGGACCAACAGGATGATGACACATGGATAGCCATGTCATCCTGCCATCGTGGCAGTGCTGCCATGTCATCTTGCCAACATGGCGTTGCTGCCACGTTGGAAGCCATGTCATCGCGCCACCGTGGTAGTATACGTATACGATGTACGGGGAAGTTTATGACATTTTAGGATCCGTCCCCTCACCACAGCAAAAGGTCATAAATCACGACTGACCACGCTCGACTGCTAACGGACCCTAAAAGGTCATAAATCGCGATTTATGACGAAAATTTCGTCACTACAAGCAGTCGGTGACGCGTTAAGAACGTCACTAATCAGCATATCTGTTCTAGTGTTGCTATGCTCATTCTTTTCTATGGTCAAATGTATGTGCAAGTCTCTACATACATAGATTTTTAGGACATTGTTCATTTTATATTGTACTGGTCTGAATACATGTTTTATTCAAGGAATGAAAGACTGGTGGCCAATGTCCTATTTTTTTCTTTGCAGATTAGTAAGCACTACTACATAAATGATTTACATAAATGATTCGTAGCCGTGTTTCATACATTCGAGGTAAGGCTTTCTCTTCGTCAGGGTCTCACATTGCCAATTTGTGTTTCATACATTCTTTTTATGTCCCTTACAGAAATAAAAGATCAGCATTCAAAGGTGTCCTATTTTGTTCTTGCCTACCACTTAGTACAAGGAACTTCAAAGTGATTGGCAAGAGTACTACTAATATACATATAGTTCAATGTTAAACTATAATATATTTCGTTTTCAAATCGTCGATGCTCTAACAATCCTGCGCTCCATTTTGTAAAATTCAAAATAAGAAGATGGCTTTTTTTTCCGGAGTAGCCATTTAAGGGGTGATTCCTCTTATACTTGATATAATTGAGGTATATTTGGCATTGAATTATTCTGCTCAATTAGTAGAACCATCTTTAAAGTTCATTTCAGAAATATCATTGAACTCCCGCAGCAACGCGCGGGGTATCACCTAGTTCAAACAGCTTGTCGAGCCTGAGCTTATTTTACAGCCTTAGTGCCAAGCTCAACACTGTCTGCAAACATGTTGTCGTATGGCCGAGACCCTGGTGAACAACCTCCTCCAGTTCCCATATTTCAATTCAAAGACTTGTTTTTTCTTTGGCAAATATTTCTATTCAAGATATTTGATCTGTGATATTGAAAATAAAATGGACTGACTAAACTAAAATTGCAGCAAAGTAATTTATACATTCATTAAATTTAGTGTCAGCCCGTGGCAACACCCTTTTTTTGTTAGTGGCATGTAATTTAAGAAAAAATAGGTAAGTCTAAAATGGCATTGCCAACCCAGTACCCAACATTACCATAAAAAAAGAGCCCCCTTCATTCATACCAGCAGGAATTCAAATTTCTTTCATCCATACCATGGAAACCGACTGTTTCTCCAAACGTAGGGTCAGTATTATTATTTTGGTCGAAAATACCCTTTGTTTGTTCTGAGCTCTCTCTATAGTCCGTTCGCCATGGGAGTTGAGCTCGGACGCCGCGGCGGCAAAGAGCGAGACGCCGCTCTCCCACGGTCGGCATCGCGCAACACCCGATGCGCAACATTCGAGCTCACCCTCGCCGCCGAAGTCATCCGCGGATTAAGTTCATCTTCCCCGTCGCTCGAGACCATCGCGCCCAACGATGTCGTCCGCGGACGCCAACTCGCCCAGGCTGCTTGAGTTCGTTGCGCCCCACTGAGGTTGTCCGTGGCTACAAGCTTGTCACTGCGATCGCCGCTGGCCACTCGATTTTGCCCCCGCTGCCAGCTTGCGACGTCTGTTTTCGAGCTCGCCGCGCGCCGCGACATCGTCCCCTGCCGTCTCCGGCGAGGTAGTCCGTAGTCGGCGTCCGCCGTGCGGGTAGCAGAAGCAGCTCCAAGGAGAATGGGTACTATGGGCATGGAATTGCAAGGCAAGGGGCCAGGTCAGTTTTGATGGTACGGGTAAAAAGATTTTGAAGTTTTCATGGTATGAATGGAGAGGGTGTCTTTCCCAATGGTGTTGTTGGTACCGGTGTGAATTAGATGGTACAGATGCAAAAATCCCTTCTTCTTTTTTTTTGGTTAGGAAATCGAAACGGATAACTTTTTTTTTTTTTTGGGGAGAGGAATCGAAGCGCTCAACTAGCAGCCGCCACAAGCCAACAAAGAAAGGTAGAAACCTCGCTAGAATGGGCCTAACAGAACAACCAACGACGGCCCAAATAATATCACCGCGGTGGAGAAAAAAAAAAAGGTGTATTATACTTTATATATTAAAATCCCAATCCTTGTCTCTCAAAAACAAAAAAGAAAAGAAAAATCCCAATCCCTCACACCCTAGCGCCGCCGTCACTCGCCCCCTCGCTCGACGGCGCAGTCGATGGCTCCGACGACCCAGCCCCTGCAGCCCTGGTCGCAGCCTGACGAGATCCTCTTCCTCGGGGCCCTCGCCGCGCACGCAAGAGAGCACGGCAAGCCGCCGGCGCGCGCGGAGCTCTGCAAGGCGCTCGAGGGCTGCCACCTGGACATGGAGTTCGATGCCCGCAAGATGTACGCGAAGATGCGCGGCCTCAAGGAGGTCTACCTCAAACTGCGCAACGCCGGTGGCGGAGATGCTCCCGGCAGCCACGAGGCCCGGAAGTACGATCTCTCCGCCGTGATCTGGGGGCCGCCGAGGGGGTCGGTGGAGATGAGCCGCCTCTACCCTTACCTGGCCAAGGCGGTGGATGGCATATCTAGCCGCACCGATCTTGGAGCAGAGTACAAGAGAGCATTTGAGCTCATGGACGACGAAGAAGCTTCCAAGTTGGAAGCTCAGGTGAAGAAGGCCAGGATCGAGAATGCCAAGCTGGCCATGAAACGGACCAACCTCGAGAACGAGGTGCTTGGCACGCTCACCAAATCCTCAGATTGACAATGCCTCTTCAATGGTGGGAAGGTAAGTGGTAAATGAATTCCAGCTGGGTACCTAAGAGTAGTAAGATGATGAATGATATCTGTGACCATGTCTTTTGTTGATTCAAGAATCTGAGATAAATTAGTGCTTCTTGATCCTGCTAAGCATTCGATAATTTAATAGTGTGTGCAATTATAACAACACAATGATGATCTTGATCTGTAGTGCTATCATAAAACAAACTTAATTCTCTGTTTGACTCTCCGTCTTTGAAAAAAATGTTTGTTATTATACCCAACGGCATCATAATAGAATTTGATTAAGCCATTAAAACACTTGTGCATGACCCTGTGTATCCTTGCCTGCAAGTTTATTTTGCATGCATGTGCTGCCACGCTAGTGAAGGGAGTGCTGATTGCTGATTGCATGAAACCAGGTGCTCTTTACCCTGCAGAAAGATGCCTATGATGAAATTTGGTGAATTAGTCAAATTCGTCCCTTGTCACCTGTCAGTGATTGTTTGCAGAAAAATAGATGATGTTTTTTCAGTTGAAGTAGATTGGAAAATTCTTGATCTGCTGCCAACAAGGAACTGCTTATGCAGAGGATTATGTCTTGCTATTAAGTAAATTTACAATTTTTCATGAGTTTTTATGCCTATTTTGTTTTAGCCAAGGTGTTGAATGCATTGGTTTTATTGGATCTAGCAAAAATGGAAAATACCATTTTTGGTTCAGTTGTTCAGATAGTTGCATTTTGTGACCCGTTCTAACGCCCGGCATGGCATATTCTGAATTCATGATCATGATATGCCATGTCTGTATAACACGGAAATGAGAAGATAGAGTTTTAGGTTGTTTGGTTCTAGGCCTTTATCTAAGCCTTAAGTTGGGCTTGACCATGTGTTGTGTCTTTCAGTTGTTGGCCAAAACTTTTGCAGCACTATTACCAACCAAAGCCAAACATTGCTCCCAACTAGCTGAGCAAATGGGGTCCCTGATTTGGCTTCAATGCATGTGTTGATGCTGCAGCACTCACCTGGTTGCATTATTTCCTACTAGTGTATAATTTCTAATCTGTTTTCACAATTGTGTTTCTTTCATTTAAATTGACAATCCAAGCCTTTGATGAAGAAAGATGTTCAGTGACACATTGTGACACATTGACACGTAAAGCGCACTTGTCATGTGTGCAGTTTGGTGAATTTTGGCATGGCCGCTATCCAAGAACATTTCTTTTTTTATTGGGTCACTTTGTGCAAGTTTGGCTTAGTCAGAAACAAAGCACCATGAGTTGAGCCAAATTTTTGCATAGCCCAGCCAATATGTGGTACAACCAAACAGCCCCTTAGCACATCATCTAAAATAGTGCCAAAAACAGCTATTGCTCTTCCAGTACACTTTAATGATCTGAATTCATGAACTTCATATGTTGAGACGTTGGAGTTAATAAAGAAAATCAAATAATTAATTGGCAAGTGAAAATACATCGTCATCCCAATTGGAAGCAAGCAAGAAGGAAAGTCATTTGTTACTAACTTCGTTGTGTATATGCCGAAATACATATTACATATATTCTTTGATTAATCTTATATTCGAGTTCCTCCTGTGATGCCTTTTTTTATTTACACAGTTTTGTTTCATGATTTTTTGAGCTTATATATGTTCCTTTTTTTTCCATGAAAAAGGAAGCATTTCCGGTTTAAAGCATCTCATTGATTCTTTTGGTGCAATGTGATAGTATCTTGTACATTCTATACAAAATGCACTTTATGTCAGTCTTGGGCTCACTTGTGTTTGGTTTGGTTTGGTTTTGGTTGTTTATATGTCTGTTTGTATGATAAAAGCTGGAAGATTTCATGTCTGTGCTAGTGATAGCTTGTATGTAGAGGATAGCAGCTGCTTGTTGGCTGGTTTGGATTCCTTGCAATAATGTTTTACAATCTCAGGAAGCCATTTCTATCTAACTTGATTTTCTTGTTTGTTCCAGACTCTTGGTGCAAGCTGCAGAATTGCTCAAGTGTTGAAGACGTCAGCAAGATTGCGTGTGGTTCTTCTGTGTTAAAGGATTACAAACTCTATGCCACGCATTTCTATGATGTTAGTCATTTTGACCTGGGTGAACGTGCTTGACACCTTTTATATATATTAGCTTATAGTTTGCGAAACCAACCTGCAAGGTCATCTATGCTCTGGTGGTATCCATAGCAGATCTATTGGATCGTATCTGCATGCAATTTGTGTTGAGTGCATATCAGGTGCAAGCTATGCAAAAGTTAAAATCTTGAGAATTTCAACTCGAGCCGTTGGATCTTGCATCAGATTCCTCGTTCGTTTTTTTCTGGAGTCTTGGACTTCACTCTTTTTGAGCGTAGATATGTGATTCAACGGCGCACATCGAATTTTTTTTGGGTATTCAACTAACGTAGTTTGCCCCTGATATGCTCTCTTGTGTTCGTGTGGGTCGGTAGATGGCTAATACTAATTTATATAAAAATAGAGGGGAAGACTGCTTCAAAGGTGTTCACGCCCAAAAAAAAAAAGGAAAAAGAAAAGAAAAAGGAAAAGGAATGAAACTCTCACCAGCTCTTCCGTTCATTGGAGCTATCTGAGAGCAGGTGTTCAAGCTCTATAGCACATCCGTAGATTACGAACGGAGTACGTGGGTTTCAAGCTGGGCGCACTTCCGTTGTGCGTCCACCCTCGTTGCCATGAATATATATGAATTCTTGTAGTTTTCCCATTGTATAAGGAGTTTTGTGCATATTTACCTACACATGTACATGTATATATTTAGGCCTATTGCCCCCTTGATGAATGGGCCAATCCATAATTTGCCCCTCTTCCTAATGGCCAGTAGCCAATTACCCCTCTTCCCAATGGCTTTCAAAATTTACCCTCCTTAGAATTGGCCCATTCACAGGAAAGGGGGGTGCTTGGTAAAGTGGACAAAGGCAATGAGACCCAAAGATCAAGGAGGCTTGGGAGTGGTTGACCTGAGAGCACAAAATGTTGCCTTCCTCCTAAAATTCTTGCACAAGTTCTTCAATCGGCTGGACCTTCCATGGGTACAGCTCACATGGTCACAAATCTACAGAAATGGTACTCCACCCCAGGCTAGAAGTGCTGTCGGTTCTTTTTGGTGGAGAGATGTGATGAAAAATGCCGAAGAATTCTTTAAAATTGCAAGATGTAATTTGGGCAATGGTACAACCCCCCGGTTCTGGCATGACCCTTGGACAGATGGGAGACTGCGAACACAATTCTCACAACTGTTTTCCTTTGCAAATAACAAGAACATATCAGTAAGGGACTTCTTGGAACAAGATATACAATCACAATTCATCCTGCCTATATCCATGATAGCAGTTGATCAATTACAGGAGTTACAATCAATTTGTGAGCAGCAGAACCTGCAGCCCCATGTACCAGACAAATGGACATACATATGGGGTGCTGAGTTTCATACCAGAAAAGCTTATCTGCACTTGGTACACTTGGCTCTGGAATTCTTGTTGCATGCCCAAAATCAAATTCTTCGTCTGGCTAGTTTTTAAGGAAAGAATCCACACCAGAAACCTGCTTCGGAGAAAGAACAGAGTTCTCCCGGACTACAGTTGTGTCCTATGTCAAAATGGTACTGAAGAAACCATGATGCACCTGCTGTTCAGTTGCCCATTCAGCCGTCACTGCTGGCAGTCGATAGGAATTCAGTGGAACACAAATGCCTTGCCGGATGATATGCTCCTGCAAGCCAAACAGCAATTTGGCTCCAAGATTTTCAGAGAAATTTTCATGGTCGCGTGTTGGAAGCTCTGGTGTCATAGAAACAGCATTATCTTTGACAATGGAACACTGTCCTTTGCACTTTGGACCCGAGCCTTTAGAACTGATATAGCTTTGTTGTCTCACAGAGCTAACCGAAGTACTAAACTTTTGTTAGATAATTGGTTGAGTAGTCAGACTTGATTAAACTTTAGTAGGGTCTTTTTTTGGGCCTAGGGCCTTGTAACTTGTAAATATTTCCTTTTGGTTTTATTAATAGAAAAAAATTCAGTGGGGGCCTCCCCCACTGGTTCGGTCAAAAAAAAAAAAAAAGAATCGGCCCATTCAAAATATACCCTCCATATCATTAGGTAGCATACTTTAAATGACTAGTCAGCATGATTAACGATTTTACTAATCCACCCCTCGACTAAATTACCATAGTACCCCTAGAACAAATGGCCTTTTTGCCCCTGGCCATTCGGATAAGGCTCCTCGCTTTCACAGGCTCTCCTTACCGCACCCGTTCATTTGGAGACGCGCGTCCCGACCGGGGCCCCAAGGGCGAGGCGGCGGTGGCGGCGAATCCGGCCGTCCCCATCGGCTCCGATGCGCTGCGGCGGCTCTGCTCGAGGTACGCCCGTCCCCCTTCTCTCCCTGTCCTCGTAGCCATGGTGGCCTTCGTTTCCCCATCGTCGTCTTCCTTGCGCTAACCCTAATCCTAACCCTAACCCAGGTCGGCGGTGGACGAGCTGAAGTCCGGTCGGGAAGCGCGGCGGGTGCGGCATATTTCAGAAGTTGGGTTGTCCGGAAGGGTGAGTGATTCTTGCGCTCCCGTAGATCTTGATTTGCTTCTCGATTTGCTCCCCTAGTTCTTGATTTCCTTCTCGATTCCGATTCCCCTAGTTGAATCCGAAGCTTATTTTGCCATTTTGCCATGTCCCTTACGGCAGGATGGATCCCTTTTCGGCGTGTGATGTGACCGCCATGGTGGAGAGGAATGAAGAAAAGTCCGGAGAGCATAGCTGGTGGGCCGATGGCGTGCCGAAGTTGGATCAGCTGGAGGAACAGTTTCTGCAGAGAGAAGCACTGGGAAGTGAAGAAGAAGTTGTCTTTGAGGGATTCAGCAAGGAGAAGAACGAGTTCGTTATGCTTAGAACCAGCCTTGACGTCCGAGCTATGTTTCATGACTATGATACCAGCAGATATGTGGTGCTGCAGGCCCGTATTGTGCATAAAGGGTTCATGGAAGAGCTGGTTGAGAAGGAGAATGCAGAGAGGGAGAAGAAGTTTCGGAAGGAGCAAAACAAACAATTGAGGAAGCTGGGGCTGCCACTTATGTTGAGGAGAATGCTGGTTGAGAGGAAGAAGAAGGCAGCAACAACAACAAAGAAGAAGGCACCAGCAGCAGCTGCAGCAGGAGGTAGGAAGAAGGCACCACCACCGGCAGCTAGGGAGAAGGCACCACCAGCTTCGGCAGAAGCACCTCCTCAGGCCTTTTATTTAACTCCAGCAGATTATGCAACAGGTCATGATGATGCAGCAACTACTAGGAGGAAGGCACCACCAGCAGCTGCAACAGCACCTCCTCCACAGTCATTGGACACAACTCCAGATTTTGGTCCAGATTCTGGTGTTGCATCAGATCCGGATGATGCAGCAGCAGCATATTATGCTCCTTATTCTGATGTTGCAGCATTAAGAGTCGAAGATGACGAGGAATGTGAGACCTATGGACCAAATGTCCCTCCACCACCAGACTTTGCTGCAGCTGAAGCAGCTTATCCTCTTTGTCCCCCTTATGCTGCCCCTTGTGTGTCTGTTAGGTGTGCATTTGATGGTATTTTGTCATCTTTGGTAGGATAGCCCTTTGGTATCCCAGCTCCACGACCCCGACCAGCTCCTGAGCCTTGCCATACCCCACCACCACCAGCAAATCAAGAATCCCAAACACCACCCCAATCTCCTAGCCATACCCCACCACCACCAGCAACTCAAGATTCCCAATCCCCAAACCATACAGCCACTGCAGGGCCATGTAATCATCATTCACCAACACCATTAGTACCATATGCATGCTCAAGCTCAGATTCATCACCACCAAGATATTGGGGTTATGACAGTCCCCCTTCACTCGAAGCTGCTACTCAAGGCTCCCCCGCATCAGCAGAGCATGAGTCCCCTCCAGCAGCAACACATTGGGGTAATGACAGTCCTCATTCATCCCCACCTGCTACTCAAGCTTCCCCGGCATCAGACAGTCCTCATTCACCCCCACCTGCTACTCAAGCTTCCCCGGCATCAGTAGCTGATCCCGTGCTGATGTCTGATTTGGGTGTGGATTGGAGTGAACTAATAATAGATCCCGTGCCATTTGGGGACTACTCGAGGCACGATAGGACAGCAGTTACAGATGAGGATATGGTGTACACTGGACTTGGTCTACAGGCTGATGATGATTGGAGAGCAGAGATGCTTAAGGAAAAAAGAGATGAAGCAAAAGTCAATAGGTGGTCTGCTGCTCCTGTCCCGGTAATTCCTCCTGATCTTTAAAAGGAAATGGATGATGCATCCATCCCCGTGAATGACTATGGCCCTGATGAGGTTGTGGATGTCTGGGACAGGGAGAACCCTCACATGACTGTGGGCACTTACTACCCTACCATGGATTATTTCAGAACGACTCTTACGCAGCATTCAGTTGTGCAAGAGTTTGATTACCACATCAAGAAATCAGACACAAAAAGGTTTAGTGCCCGCTGCAAAGCTGAAGGATGCCCATGGAGAATTCAAGTCACAACACAGCCAAACAACTCTGTTAGGGTAAATGAACCTAGTTACCCCTGAATCATGCATGTGTTTAATTATGTGCAACTCATATTATGTTTCTAACCGCTGATTTGTGTGTTGCAGATTCAGAAGAATGATCATGGTCACCTGTTTGCTTCAACGCTCAGGGCATCGAGAATGGCAACACAACATTGGGTGGCAGAGCATGTCACTTCAGATCTTGCGAAGAATCCAGGAACAACGGAGATGGAGCTTAAGAGAATCCTCAAGGAAAGGTATGGGGTAACAATCCCCTATGAACAGTTTGGGGTGGAAGGAAGCGAGCATACCTGCAGCTGTTTGGCCAATTTGATGAAAGTTTCGATTGCCTATGGAGGTTCAAGGCAGCCGTAGAAGCAGCGGATCCTAACACTTTAGTGGACATTGAGACAGAGATGGATGGTGACCTCCACGGGTTCAAGAGGTTCTTTTGCTATTTTGGGGCTCCTAGTGGCGGTTTTATAGCCGGGTGCAGGCCTTACCTTAGCATAGATGCCACTGTTTTGAATGGCAGGTGGGATGGAAGATTGGCTGCGGTGAACGCTCTCGATGGTCACAACTGGATGTATCCCGTGGCCTTTGCCTTGTTTGCTGAGGAGACAATCGACAACTGGACTTGGTTCTTGGAAAATCTAAGATTATGCATTGGTGACCAGTACAATCTTGCCATACAATCAGATGCCTGCAAGTGCATTGCCCCTGCTGTGCGGGCGATATTCCCAGATGCTGAGCACAGAGAATGCTTGAGGCATTTGATGAAGAACTTGCAGCGACAGTGGAGAGGCACCATTTTCAAGTGGATGTGGCCAGCAGCTAGGTCATACACAAGTGACAGGCATGACTGTCACCTTGCGAAAGTGTTTGCAGCACAACCTGATACCCGTAAATGGTTGGAGGACCACCACAAGCTGCTATGGGCAAGGAGCAAGTTCTCGACAGAGATCAAGGTTGACTACGTCAACAACAACTTGGCTGAGTGTTGGAACTCGTGGATTAAGGGACCGAAAGGTCTGCTGGTGGATGCCTTGGTTGATGCTATCCGGGAAAAATGATGGTCCTGTGGTACAAGAGGAGACGCATTGCTGAGAGGTTGCCCAACGGCGTCCTCCTGGCAGTGGTGCACAAGCTGAATCTTTTGAGCAGAGGAAGGAAGGATCTTAGTGTGGTCAAAGGCTCTGATGACATCACAACGGTGATCGAGACACATGATATGGAGGAGATATCACGGCATGTTGTCAAGTTCAAGGAGAAGGAGTGCAGCTGTAGGGAGTGGCAGGTTACCGGATTGCCATGCGCGCATGCGTTGGCATTCATAACTACTTTGAGGCAGCCCAACATGCAGAACTATGTCGAGGAATACTTCACGACCATGTGCAACGATATCTGCTACGAGGCTAATATTCCTGCGATATGCGATAAGAAGCAGTGGCCACAAGTGGAGAAAGGGTTCTGTTGGGGGATCGAAGGTCTTGGGAGACTCGGCAAAGCCCTCCAACGGATGTGGTAGTGGAAGTTGGTCCTCGCGAAGCACTCCGAAAGCCTTGATGCCCGGAGTCGCACCTCGCGAAGCCTCGAAGCCCTTCGGATGGTTCTCTTTCTACTTGGCGAAGCCCTCCTGAAGTGTTAGTGTTCGATGTACTTACGTTGGGTGTCACCCGAACCCTCAATCGTCCGCGATGCCGGGCGAAGGGGTTGAAGCATGACAGAGAATTGTGGACGTAATAAATGATGTGTCTTTGGCTCGTGGCCCGAAAAACAGATGTTATTACAGGAGCTCTTCCCTCCATATTTATATGGGGAGGAGAGTTCAATATTACAGCCATGCCATTGGGCAATCCTGTTACGTCTCTAAGGATCAGGCTTTATGCCAGCTCAAGTCTTACGCCCTTTGCTACGTCTTGCGATACCTTCGCTGATAGACGAACACCCTTCGCTGGTAGTTATAACCCTTCGCTTTATGAGTACTTGTTGTCGGATCCCCAACATTAGCCCTCAACTGCCGAAGCGTCTTTGTGCAACACGGGCCTGAGGCAGTTTCTTGTAGTCCTGCAACAAGTTAGATCTTCTTCTCTCTTCTCTCTTTTTTTGTGTTCCTTTTAATTTATGCCGTTTGATTTTGACAATGGCTCGCTTCCCGAGGTATTTTGTGCCTATAAAAAGGATCGTCCTCTTCGGCGTTTTTACTGGAGTATCTTGAGTCCTCGTTTTTACTGCAATAGCTCTTTTCTCTTCGATACCTTCACTACGTCTCTTTCTTCCTTCGCTTGATCTCATCTTCTTCCGTGAAGATGCCTCCGAAGGTTGCTTTGACGGAGAGAGAATGGAATAACACCTTCGGCCATTCAAAGTGCACCGAGGCTTTCTTAGATGATAACTTCATCTCAGAGTTTGGCCCTAGGGACTCTGCTCGTTCTCCCGGGTCTAGCCATGTTCCAAACCCTTTGGCGGGCGAAGCTGTTGTTTTTCTTGAGTTCTTCAAGTATGGACTCTGGCTGCCAGCACATCCTTTTTTTGCTAAAGTTCTGAAGGCTTTTCAGCTGGAAATCCATCAGCTTACACCGAATGCTATTGCGAAGCTTGCCATTTATGTTTGGGCGTCTAAATCCCAAGGCTTTGAACCTAATGTGTCTGCCTTCGCTTTCACCCATCGGGTTCACTTTCAACCGACATCGGGGGAAGATCTGACAGTTTTGGAGTAGTCAACTTTGTCCATTCTAAGTCAAAGAAAATCCCAGCGTTTGGGCAGGTGAACAAAGTGATAGCTCATTGGAAGCAGAGCTAGTTTTATGTTAAGTTCAGCAAAGACTCTGAGATTGTCAGCACCATGCAGCCTCCCAAGTGGCTGGTTAAAGTTGACGTTAATCACGACGATGAATTCGGAGGTTGTATTGATTCCCTTCGCAAGATTTGGCCCCTTTTGAGTTGCCGAGATCTTATGGAAGAGTATATCTCCGCACAAGTTGATCCCCTTCGACCCGACTGGAGCCTTCAATTTGCGGAAGATTCATATGCGAATGGCCTTCGCAAATATGTTTTGAATACAGATGCCCTCTCAGTTCCTGAAGTTGAGGGGCTAGCGAAGGATATAGTTGGGCCTTAGATTGATAAAGAGGAAGCTGATCGTCGTAGTGCTTGCATTCCGACTTGTTTCAACCGCACCTTCGTGGCTCGGGGTCAGCCTTATGAGAATTATGGTGCTCCTGTCCCGAAGCGGAAGAGGAGTTCGAGTGTTTTGATCGAAGAATTAGAGCCTTCGAGAAAACGGTCCCGCAAAAATGCTCCGTCCGCTGGTAGGCATCTTCGCAGGGCGGTTTTAAATCCTAGGCCTATCAGCGCTGCTCTTCCCCAAAGTTCCGCAGGAAGTGAAGTTTCTCCCAGCGATGGTTCCGACGAGGGCTATTCTTCTGAGGAAGATCCTTTCAGTGATCTTCCTCGTTTCCACATTTCAGAAACTGATGATCCTGTTGAGGTTATGGCCGAAACCACTTATGAGGGTCATGGGCTTCCTTCGTTGACTCCTTCGGTAAGGAGGAGGTTCCTAAGCGCCGCCAAGGTTTTGTTGATTTCCTGAAGAGAGACATTGTGGAAGAATTGTTTGGACGGCGAAACTGCATCAAGATAGAGTGCACCGTTGTCGTGTTATGTGACGATCGCATCGACGTCGCAGCCTCGGATCTCGGTACTCAACTTGATGCTCTCCGGCTACAAGAGACAGGTTCTGATGTCGCCTTCGGCTTCCACGGAGAAGAACAACTGGTCCGTGCCCACCGTTGTGTGATGGCAGCACGGTCGAAGGTCTTCGCCGGAATGCTGTACGGTTTCATGGTGCCCCCCGGTGATGTGGTGATGATGAGTAGAGGTGGCGCCGCCCAGTTCGGCGCCTTGGTAAGTTTTGCATACAAAGACTCCTTGCCCAGCGACATGGAGCTTTGGGAAGATGATGATGCCGTCGTGTCCTTGGAAGAGTTGCTTCGGCTATCCGACTTCTACGGCATGGATCGCCTGAAATCCTGCTGCGCAGCAAAACTGTGGGATGCCACCAAGGACGAGACGGTGTCTCGATCTCTACGCGTTGCCGTTGAGGCAATGCGACGCGCTGATCGAGAAGTGTATAGAGTTCATTGCCGAAGGAAGGGTGAACATCAACAACGTAGTTTCCTCGGAGGATTTTATTTCAGCAAACAAAATGAATCCTGGCATTGCTGAGAGACTTTGGAAAAAGGCAGACCTTGACGGTGATGAGTACTACTAGTAGCATATCAATGGCACGCAGTCTGTGTAATGTTTTTGTTTTATCCTACTCGTATATGTATTATCTTGTTCATTTTGTCTTGTTGGCTGTAAACAAAATAAACTGTTAAGCATGGTAGTGAGACTCCCCCTCTTGCCTTGGTTGTGTGTTTGTGATGTAGTATAACATTTGCGGGTTTAGGGCAGACTCGGTAATTGTGGTCTTGATAGTTGTGTTGTTGAACCCAGAAAAACGCTAACACGAGTTATCCCATGAGCTCCATGTCAAGACCAGTCGCTCAAAAACGTCACGGGGGGGGTCCGGGGAGGGCGGCAAGTGGGACCCCAAATTTCCATCCTCCAACCGAAACGACAGCGGCCCATTCGAAAATTTGCAGGACATGCGAAAAGTCCATCTTATCCCTTTCTTTCCATAGTCATCCGTCCTCGTCACCCGCGCTCTTCCCCGTGTCCACAAAGGGTCTTTTGGTAAACTGTACCAAGGCATCATCCTACTCCTACCCTCACTGCTCCCAGATCCATCCTCATCCCACAATCCTGCCCTCGCTACTCCCAGATCCATCCTCGTTCTCCAAACTTGTACTCTGTGGCCCCCGCACCCTTCGCAATCTTCCCCCCGGCCGCCATCCCAATCCATCCTCGCTGCTGTCCCTGTCCCCTTCCCCTCCGATCCCATCGACCACAGACGGGCTGTCATCCCCAAAGACTCCGATGGCACCAGGGCATACGCCGAGGAAAGGTATATTGCTTCCCTCTTTCCATAGTTTCTACATAGCTATATAAGTTACGTTGCACATGCTGTTGGTTAGTTCAAATCTATCGATTGGGGCATACAAAAGATAGGTAGTTGTCTCTACTTCATGGATTTGAAATAAATAATCTGACACAATCCTTTTTACGAATCTGTAGAGGTTCATCAGGAAGGGTTTGAGCCTAACTATGAAGACGCTATACGGCAAAAAAAAAATTAGCTACAATACAATCCAAATTTGCTGGTTGGATTGGGGGCTCGCGATTTCAGTCATTTGTCAGTGCATCGACTAGAAGCAAAGCTGCTATTGATAAGGTGTTGTTGTCGCCTTCGATCGCCAAGTTTCTGTGTTATTCTCTGTAGCTTTGATTATGCATTTGTCCTACTTGAAACCAATAATTCTTTTTTTTTCCCTTTGAAGGCGTCACAAGTTTTTGAAGGTAAAGGGCGGAGCGGAAGGAGATGCAAGAGAGCAGTGGCACCCGACAGACAAGTGCATGGTACCAGAATAACCAGGCAGCGGACAAGGGAACTGGCTAATTCAAATGACACTACACAAAAGGGGGCACTAGAAGATGAGAACCAAGCGCAAGATGAAGGCACCCGTACACAAGAGGGGGGCACACAAGAGGATCAGAGGCAAGTGCAAGAGGAAGGCACCCGTGCACAAGAGGGGGGCACACAAGAGGATCAGAGGCAAGTGCAAGAGGAAGGCACCCATCCAATTTTGTTAGCTGAAGAGGTCACCAGTACACAAGCGGAGGGTAGACCGGAGGATGAGAGCCAAGCGAAAGATGAAGGCACCCGTCCAATTTTGTTAGCTGAAGAGGTAACCAGTACACAAGAGGAGGGCACACCGGGGGACGAGAGCCAAGCGAAAGATGAAGGCACCCGTCCAATTTTGTTAGCTGAAGAGGTCACCAGTACACAAGAGGAGGGCACACTAGAGGATGAGAGCCAAGCGCAAGATGAAGGCACCCGTCCAATTTTGTTAGCTGAAGAGGTCACCAGTACACAAGAGGACGGCACACCAGAGGACGAGAGCCAAGCGCAAGATGAAGGCACCCGTCCAATTTTGTTAGCTGAAGAGGTCATCAGTACACAAGATTTGGGTACACCAGAGGATCAGAGGCAAGTGCAAGAGGAAGGTAAGTATCTTGTTTGTGCTTGCGAAATATTATGATCTCTTTTGCTGACAGCAGGATAACAAGCTATCCATGCAATTTTGTTAGCAGAAGAGGTGACCAGTACACAAGAGGAGGGCACACCAGAGGACCAGGGGCAAGTGCAAGAGGACGGTAAGTATCTTCTTTGTGCTTGCTGAACATTATGATCTTTTGCTGACAGCAACATATCGACATATCAATGCAACTATTTTCTTTGTGCTGAAGATGAAATCACTTCGCAACAGTGGACAGAAGTGGAACAGAGGTTGCGAGCTGGAGGCAAGTATCTTATTTGTGCCTGCCAAATATTGTTGTCTCTTTTGCTGAGAGCAACGCAATGATTAACACGTCAATGCATTTTGCTAGTTGAAGAAATCTTCCGTAGACCACCGGCTAGACCAAGAGCTGGCGCAGGGCTTCATAGGATAAACGGTGCAATAGAAAGTAAGTTGGCAATCCGCATTGATGAAGGTATGAAACGACCAGTAATACCAATTCAAGCTGCAAAGGTTGCAACTGAGGGCGGCATGGTTCTTCGCCAGCACATACCTGTCCTTCCAAGTTGGAAGGAGTACAAGATGGATCCTTCTTATGTGTGTGACTACATTACAAAAGTTTTTGTAAGTACTAGCTACTAATGTCTATCCTAAAGTGACTCTTGTTGATTTGCTGTATCAAGGTTTTTCTTATGATTTGCATTCTATTTTCGTAAATTTTTGCTCTTTGCTAGGGAAATTTTTGTTGGACACCACCAACAAGACAGTGAAAGATGCATGTGTTGACACGCTGAAATCCGGCACTCGTCAGTTGAGATATAGGCTGAAGAAGAAGTACTTCGATGGTGTACCAGTGAGTGAAGTGACGGCAACATCCCCTGTGTCATCTATGACTGACGAGCAATGGGGAAAACTGGTGAAGATGTGGTCGAGCCCAAAGCACAAGGTATGCCAGGACTTCAAACTGCCTCGTTCCTCTTGTTCATACCGCAAAGAATCCTTTCGGTGTCAATCTCATAGAAATGTACCTTTTGCAGGAAATATGTCTTCTAAACCAACACAACCGTGAGAAAGTCCAGTTTAATCATCGCACAGGCTCCCGGTGCTACATTGCACAGCTCCATGCCTTGGTAAGGAACCAATTACTTGATGTCTGTGATTACTACTCATCAAATCCTCTCCATGTTATTTCCTCCAAGCTAATATTTGACATTTCTTTGCATTTTGTTTAGACAGATAAATATAAGGATGAAGACCCCACCCCGTTGGAACTGTTCAAAGAGTTACATTCATCACAAAAAATAGGTTTCATTAGTGAGCCTGTACAGAAAGCTATTGTAAGTGTTTCTCTCCTTTTCATTCCCTATTATGCATGCACCACATTTGGAAACCCTAAAAACAAGATGGAGCTCTGACCTGTCATACTTGTTGCTAGGATCATATGGAAGCAAGGATGGATAATCCTGTGGAAGAGGGGCAGGAACCGCCGTCTACTGAATCTGCTGTTCGTGAAGTTGTACGATCAAATACCTTTCTTCGTGCTGTGGGCATTTCGGCAAAGAAACGAAGTAGAGTTTCCAGTTCCTCTCAGTTTCAAGATTTGACGTGGGAACTGTACTTGGAGAAAGTCAGAAGGGATGAACTTCGTGAAACAATTGAACAACAGAATCTGCAGCTGGCTGACTTGAGGAAGATCTCAGTAGAAGCAACCGAGGCTCACCGTACTACGACAGCCCAGCTTGAGGCTTTGAGGAAGGAAGCAGCACGGAAGGCAGAGATGATTCAATCTTTTCGGATGGTTTTAGGAGTGGAAGGTCAGGTGCATCCTTCACCACTAGTATCTGAATGATGATCTTCTTTTCTAGTCTCATAGGTTTGGGTATGTGATTACTGAACTCTTGTTCGTGGGGGCACCATTTTGTAATGTGAATGTATATATTGACTAGGTTCAAATCATGTGAATGTGAACTAGATTGAATATTTGTGACGATCCAAGCATATGGCTTGATATGATTTGTGACGAATTGGCACTGACAATTTGTGACGAAAACGGATGGGCCGAGAACGGCCACGTGGGACAATAAGAATATGACACGTGGACAAACGAGAGGACAAAATGTGGTCCAACAGGGAACGGACACGTGGACCAACCCGGGGAAGACACGTGGACAAATATAGAAGCACCACGTGGACCAATGGGGAGAAGACACGTCGGCTGACCAACAAATAACACGTGGACAAATCAGAATGCGACACGTGGACCAATAGTAAAATAACTCGTGGACCAAGCGGAATAGGACACGTGGACCATTTGAAAGATAACACATGGACTAATCGGTAGACGACACGTGGACAGTTGCAGCACGTGCCACGTTCGCGATAAGAATCGATATGTTGACCAATAAGAAATTGACACGTGGATTGCCACATCATCTTGCCAGCGTGGCGTAGCTGCCACGTTGGAAGTCTCGGTCACCCTGCCAGCGTGGCAGAGTATACGTACGTATACATATCTTAACTGGCTAACGGAGATAGTCTAATGGGAAATCTAAAAACGTCATAAATCACGACTGACCACGCTCGACTGCTGACGGACCCTAAAAGGTCATAAACGCGATTTATGACAAAAAATTCGTCACTACAAGCAGTCGGTGAAGCGTTTAGAACGTCACTAATCGGCAGATCTGTTCTAGTGTGTGTCCTGGCCTCCGGTTTATCCAACACAAATCCCAGCTCCTTCAGGTGAGTCACATACTCAGACAGAAACATGAAACAGCGGCACGAGGAAGGCCCCTACATTTTGTTCAAAAACAAATCACCAAATTGCTTCAAACCCTATGGTCCACAATCAATCACGAGTAAGAAAAATGAGCAAAATTTGTTTTGGATAACTCACTTTAGAGATGTGGTGCGGGCACTTGAAGAACTTCCTGCCATAGTTGGCATCAGTCTTCACCGTCTGCTTGATGATGTTCGCCCTCTTGCAGTCCGTGCAACGAACGAGCGGCAGCCCGCTTGGCTCGTCCACGCCTCCTCTTGGCTTTACGGACTCCCTTTCCCTTACCCCGTTCATCACGAACAGGGAGGACAGTGACTGCGACATGGAGCTCAGGCGGCTGTGGCAGACAAGCACGAGCGGAGGAAGACGAGCGCAGAGCGAAATGGACTAGGAGATCTCGAGCCATTCATCACTTTATTTTAATGCAACAAGGACGGGATGGTCCACTCCACAGTAGCATTTCCACGTGTGACAGAGGATGTGAAGAAAAACGATGTGCACGGGACTAACTTGTCAGTGAAAATATGCGCACGGGATTAACCCTGTTTGTTCCATCCTCCACTGAATGCACTGAGGAGCTTGTTGAAAATGAAATGAAACAAAATTCCAGTAACAAAATGCAACTCATCATTCACAAAAGCCTAAGCCATTACTAACAGGAGATTCACTTCTTCTTTGGTTGTTTTACAATGGTCAGACGTATTACAAATTGCAACACTCCTATTTGAACGTAAAGAAAAAATTAGTCCCTCCTCTCAGAGGTGGCAGTGTCGGCGAGCTCCTCCTCCTCGACCCTAGGCACGAAGGAATATTCCTTGTGCTTCTAGCTCCGCACCAAGAGCTCGACCTTCCTCCTTGAACTGTTCCATGGCGCGGTCGATGTCGTAGTTCTCGGACAAGTCCTCCTTCGGGATGCAATACATCATCCACTCCTCCGAAGTGTAGTCCGTGCGTGCGTCGATGTCCCTCCGCCTTCCCGCTGCGTCGCCGCCTGCGCCCACGCCGTCAGGCCCGCCAGCAGCCGCCGCTCCGGCCGTTTCAGTGCCCGCCGTACCGTCCGCTCCGACCGCCTCGGTGCCTGCTGTACCGTCCGCTCCGGCTGTCTTAGTGACCGCCGTGCCGTCCGCTCCGGCCGCCTCGGTGCCTGCCGCCGCCGCCTGAGCGTCGGAGACTACGGCCCCCACCGCTGGTTCCTCCAAGGAGGCCGCCGCCGTGCCATACGTGCCGCTTGCGGGAACGATGCGTGGCGCACCTTCTTCGCCACGGGAGCCGGATCCATCGAAACTGATTGCCGTGGCCTCGATGGAGAATCCATGGCGCGTGTATATATAGTGTGTTGGTATTTAATGGGATGAGGAAACCGCCGGCGTAACTTGGTGCGCGTGACTCTTAATTTGGGGGTGTGTCTATTTAATTTGTGACGATTGGCTACGACTGATGGTGGTGTAAAAGAGGTAAGGGGCGTCCAAAGACTGTAATCTGTGCGCGACGGGTATTTGATCATTGTTGACGGTCCTTACGACCCATTTTTACCGTCAACTTTATGCACCTTAAGGAACCTAACACTATCACCAAGGGTAGACATAGGGCTTATTTCTGACAAATTCCACTAGTCTCGGTGAAATTATGAGTGCAGGTGCATTTCACATCAAAAGGAGGGAAAACACATCATGAAGACCACAAAAGACCACTCTGAGAAATCAGCATTTTCAGCCCATCAAGACATGGACCAAAAAAAGGCTACAAAACCTATCCAAACTGGACGATAGCACCAAGGCCCATCACCACAACACAAAGGAGAACCACCCCGCCAAAGCCCAAGGCCAAAGGGGCCAAGGGGGGGTCGGCCGACCTGCTACAGTGGGGTCGGCCGACCTGCTACAGTGGCCAATCTGGCCCAGATTTCTCAGACAGTTCCCCACCGACGTGCCAAGGTCGGTTCCAGGTGCTATCAATGCAATTAATGCTCGGAACCGCCTCAATTCCACTGACCTTTGAGGGCTATATAAGGAGGGGTACCCACCCTCCTCTCAACACAACACACATTGACACCAAGAGGAATCCAATCTCTAGCATTAGACTAGTCTCTAGGCTGTAGAGGATTAGAGGGGAGAGTTTGGTAGAGGAGAGGGCTGTCCTCCCTTTGTGAGGACTTAGCCCAATCTTGTATCTTGAGGATACTTGCTAATAATATATTGTTTGTCGTTCGTTCATCGTTCGTTCGTCGTTCATCTCATATTAAGTAAGTATCAAGGTCCACCTCAATAGAATTATCTTCTTTATTCCTCATGCCTTATGATTGTACTAGTATGATGATCATGTGCTTTCTATGTGGTTATTATCTAGTCATGATTGGTTGCTTCATGCTTGACATGCCTTTATTCATTCGTTTATGTCCTTACACTCGATTCATGCATGAAATGGTGAGACATGCTCGGGCCCATGACTTGTTAATCCGTAGGGTTAGAGTTATGTGCGATATAGATCGTAGCTTGTTAATCCGCAGGGTTAGAGTTACGCATGTCTCACCCATTGACTTGATGATCCGTAGGGTCAGAGTCATGCATGTTCTAGCACTTGATCTGTTGATCCGTCGGGTCAGGATTAGGTGTACTCTTATTCCCGACTTGATGATCGGAAGGGTCAAAGTCCCGTGGGAATCGAGAGTACTATTTAGCAATGTGAGCGTGGTGCTTAGGTTGATAAACAGCTTTGGGTGTTTGGTTGTCTGCTTGAACAAGAGAAGGTCTGGCAGTGAGGACTTAATTGCCTTATTGTCACGTGACCCTAGGACTGGCATTGGGGACTTAATCGCCCTAGTGCCACGTGTCCTAGTAGGGGGGTTTGCCGGTAGGTGGTGACAGCCCTGCTGTGTCTAATCCTCTTTGTTCTATGGTAGATAGCCTTGATTGCCTGGTAGAAGGAATGCCGGTAGGTGGTGACAGCCCTGCTGGTTACCCCCCTTGTTCCAGGTTGACATAGAGCTTAGACTTGTATGTGTTGCATGAGCAGGAATATAAGAAGTACATAAGGACCCATCTCGGCTCTCTTCTTAACCCCGCTTAGCCTAGGCTTAGTTCTAGTGTTAGATTGGATTGCTCTGGTTGTGTTGTCACACTATCCCTACCATATTATTATCCTTACCCCTGTTTAGACCTTGGTACATTATTAGTTATGTGATTATGAACTTTGCTATCTCGTAAAACCACCGCCTTCCCTGTGGAAAATACGATACCCTTGAATACTCACGGGTGAAGTGCTACAACGGTATTCTCCGTGCGCTTGCGGATTTATCTATGATCGTAAGAAATACCAACAAGCATTTCTGGCGCCGTTGCCGGGGAAGGCACTGGTTGAAGAGTCACTAGCATTGTTTATAATTATATTTCTTTTAATTACCACTGTCTAGATAGGTCTACCTTTGCTTTGTTTTCTCTTTATGTGAAAACAGGGTTGTGTACCTCTGGCATTGACCTATCGAGGCAATACACAGAAAATCAAAATGTACTCTTGAGACGAACTGAACCGCGAGTCACCCATCCTCAAGAATACTCTCGACAGTCAAGCCAGCTACACCCGCACCATCAAGCTCAACACCAATGGGTCAAAAGTTTTCCCACGAATACTCCGCAGCTACACCCGCACCAACAAGCATTTCTGGCGCCGCTGCCGTTGTTGACCGTGTAGCAATTGGGCCACACGTCAGCACTGGAGACGGAAACTTCAGACTTAGAGCCAGCCAAATCCACATGGTGCAGGCCAATCCATTCCATGGTACGGCCAACGAGGACGCAAACGTTCATCTTCATAAATTCCTGAAAGCATGCAAAACCTTGTCCATCAAGGGAGTCAACCAAGATGTCTTCCGACTCCGTCTATTTCCCTATTCTCTTATGGGGAAAGTAAGACAATGGTTCTATGCCAACCCAAGTATTTTGATTACTTGGGATGATTGCTCTGAAGCGTTCCTCGAGAAATACTCCTCAAGAGGCAAAGCCTATGCCCTTCATGCACAAATTCCAAACTTTTGGAGAGCACAAGAAGAATCCATTCCTAAAGCATGGGAGAAATTTCAAGATTATTTGACAACATGCCCTGATCATGAAATGGATGATTGGACAATATTGATCAATTTCTACCACGGGTTGACACAACCAGCTCGTGACTATCTCGATTCTCGTGCCGAGGGGAGCATCTTCTCACTTACCGCCGTGGAAGCAACAAAATTAGTTGAGAAGGTAGCTATTGGTGAAGGGTGGAGACCACACCCTCAACAGAATGAGAAGCCTTCCAACATCACCCTAGAAGGGAAGCATAAAGGGAGAAGGCTTCGCACAAGTGCTTTGAAAATACGGCTACAACCCCAACACGAGAAGTTGTTTGCATCCTCATCTCCGGGATCAAGCACCAAGTCGCCAAGCTAAACGCAATGGAGAGAAGTCTTGCTCATTGGACTTAAAACGATGATGCCCTTGCCAAAGGTAAATTGGTAGTTATCTCATATTTGATTTCCATTCCCACATGCATATTTGAATTTCCTCAATTGCATTCCTGCATTTCATTTACATATTTGATTCTTACCCATCATTTTGCATATTTGAATTCTCCCTCGACATGCATTTCCATTGTTTGCATGTTTGAATCTTTCCGACTTTTGTTTGGGATTTTTTCAAACCACAATGCATTTACATTAAATATATATACATATATATATTGGAAAATGAGTTTGAGGCAATCTTTCTATGGAAAAATGTTTTGAGCAAAATTTTGGAGGAATTTTGGCACAACTCCCTCTGGCTTTCCAACACATAGCCATCATGGGGTTGTCAACCAAAATTGGACTTCATTTCATATTTGTTTCCAGAGTGCTTGGTGCCTTCACTTTCATTCCACTCAAGCACTCTTTTCCAAAATTTTCACTCTTGCATTTCCCGAGAATTTTTATTGTTTGCCCCAAGTTCAAGAAAAAGATTTTTTTCTTCTTCTTTCTCCTTTTGGTTTTTCCATTTGAATAATTGGAGTTTCTCCAAAATAAATTCCCTCCATGTTGGAATCATTCTCCAACTCTTATTTTGTTCTTTTTTTCTCCTTGAAAAAAAAATATCTGAGAGAATAAGTTTGGTAAAATTTAACTTGAGCCAACCGTTTGGAAAATGCTTTGAGCAAAAGTTTTGATGGAATTTGGCACAGCCCCCTTGACTTTAAAGCATATAGCCATTGTAGGGCTGTTGCCCAAGATGAACTTCATTTCTTTTTATTTCGATGCAATGGTGTTTGGGATTCTTCAAGTTCATCCCTTCCGCACTCAAGCACCCTTAAAACAAAATTCTTGCTCTCGCATTTCCCCAATTTTCCACAAAGTTTTGTCTCAAGTTTAAGAAAAAGATTTTCTCTTTTCTCTGGTTTTCTTATTTGCATAGTTGGAGTCCTTTAAAAATAAACTTCTTCGATCTTCGGTCGTCTCCAACTCTTCTTTTTTCTTTCAAAAATTATTCTCAAAGAAAAATAATTTTGAGACAAATCCTTTTGGCTTTTTTTTTGTCTCGAAGTTAAGAAAAAGATTTCCCTTTCTCTTCTTTTCTATTTGTTCAATAAATCTAGGCTCCCCGGTCTTTAACCCCGGTAGAGTCCTTTTTGTTTCCACATTTGTTTGTTTGTTTTGAATAAATAAGCTAGGTACAAGAACAAGTGTGTGTGGGGGGGGGGGGGGGGGATCTCTCGAGTTCTTCATCACGCACACATTCGAGATCTCCCCCACCAACACGATGCACAACCTCGCACTGACCGATCCATAAAAGAGTGGAGCCACCGGGACAAGAAAACAAATTTGGGTCGAACCTTTGTTTTGATCAAACATCCCATGGTCCACTTGGCCTCCACTTCACCTAAGGCGATGGTTTGCACATCCTCTCTACTCCATCCCCCCGATTCATGAGTTAAAACAATCTTTTGAGCCAATCACTAAAATTTAACTCAAGAATAAAATGAACGTTGTTGTTCCCTCAACATACATGCTTCTAGTTGGTTGGCCTGCATACTCTTTATTCCTCGCATCATATACTGTTGCTTGTGAACACCAATCTCAATGGAACCCATGTTTATCTAAGTTGTTGGCGAATGTGATATGGTTGGATGAGATGAATCTTGCTTCTTCTGCATAGAGTGCTTGGGTATTTAACTTGCAAAAATTAAAATCTATAGCTCTATGCTCCTCGATGATCTTATATTCCTACCAAAGCCATATGTTGATCACATTGCAAAACCTACACACATATGCTGCTTGTCATTGCATTGAGCTTTATCAAAATTGTGTGACCCTAGTGAGAAACTTGTCATACTCTCTTGATCAAGATCACGTACACTCCACCTCACATGCTAAACTTCTACATTGGAAGTTAAGCAATACCACCGTCCATCCACCAAAATAAGTACTCCACAAAATTATTGTTACCTTTCTCTCTCTCTCTCTCTAATTATCGTTGGAGACATGGCTATAAAAAAAAAGAAAAAAGAAAAAAAAAGAAAGAATAATCCCTGCTCATACAAAAGTAGAGTATGATGAAAAAAAAAGAGAGAAGGGATATTGTTGAAAAAGAAAAAAAAGAAAGAAAGAATCATAGCCATGTCCTCCTCAAACATTCAAAAAGAGAAAGAGAGAAGGAACGCAAAAAGGAGTACAATTTCCACCACACCACCCTCATACACACTTGCACATCTTGATCACGGTTGTATGACTTGCATTCTCCATGGATCCACTCTTTTGGTTTGGCAAAATATGTGATACAAGTATGCCTCTCTTTCATACCCTACCAAGCTCCACATAAAGCCTTTTGTAGAAGTAGGATGAAAAGAGGCAAATCCAATGCCTTGGTGAGGAACCATACACATTGAGCGATTTGAGAGTGATCATTTGAAGAGTATGAGCTATGTTTTTATTTTGAAAATCTATCAAAAACCCAAGTTACTCAGCAGAGGGAGTTATGATGACTTGAATCTAGACCGTTCCATTCCTCAACCGCCCAAGATGACATGGTAGACACATCAAAAGTTCACGAGTACAGGTATGGCTTGGAATAACTTGTATGCTAGCATCATACCAATGGAAGTCGTGTTCCACCTTAGTCCTTCAAACTTTACTCGAGGACGAGCAAAGAGCTAAGTGTGGGGGATCATTGTTGACGGTCCTTACGACCCATTTTTACCGTCAACTTTATGCACCTTAAGGAACCTAACACTATCACCAAGGGTAGACATAGGGCTTATTTTTGACAAATTCCACTAGTCTCGGTGAAATTATGAGTGCAGGTGCATTTCACATCAAAAGGAGGGAAAACACATCATGAAGACCACAAAAGACCACTCTGAGAAATCAGCATTTTCAGCCCATCAAGACATGGACCAAAAAAAGGCTACAAAACCTATCCAAACTGGACGATAGCACTAAGGCCCATCACCACAACACAAAGGAGAACCACCCCGCCAAAGCCCAAGGCCAAAGGGGCCAAGGGGGGGTCGGCCGACCTGCTACAGTGGCCAATCTGGCCCAGATTTCTCAGACGGTTCCCCACCGACGTGCCAAGGTCGGTTCCAGGTGCTATCAATGCAATTAATGCTCGGAACCGATTCAATTCCACTGACCTTTGAGGGCTATATAAGGAGGGGTACCCACCCTCCTCTCAACACAACACACATTGACACCAAGAGGAATCCAATCTCTAGCATTAGACTAGTCTCTAGGCTGTAGAGGATTAGAGGGGAGAGTTTGGTAGAGGAGAGGGCTGTCCTCCCTTTGTGAGGACTTAGCCCAATCTTGTATCTTGAGGATACTTGCTAATAATATATTGTTCGTCGTTCGTTCATCGTTCGTTCGTCGTTCATCTCATATTAAGTAAGTATCAAGGTCCGCCTCAATAGAATTATCTTCTTTATTCCTCATGCCTTATGATTGTACTAGTATGATGATCATGTGCTTTCTATGTGGTTATTATCTAGTCATGATTGGTTGCTTCATGCTTGACATGCCTTTATTCATTCGTTTATGTCCTTACACTCGATTCATGCATGAAATGGTGAGACATGCTCGGGCCCATGACTTGTTAATCCGTAGGGTTAGAGTTATGTGCGATATAGATCGTAGCTTGTTAATCCGCAGGGTTAGAGTTATGCATGTCTCACCCATTGACTTGATGATCCGTAGGGTCAGAGTCATGCATGTTCTAGCACTTGATCTGTTGATCCGTCGGGTCAGGATTAGGTATACTCTTATTCCCGACTTGATGATCGGAAGGGTCAAAGTCCCGTGGGAATCGAGAGTACTGTTTAGCAATGTGAGCGTGGTGCTTAGGTTGATAAACAGCTTTGGGTGTTTGGTTGTCTGCTTGAACAAGAGAAGGTCTGGCAGTGAGGACTTAATTGCCTTATTGTCACGTGACCCTAGGACTGGCATTGGGGACTTAATCGCCCTAGTGCCACGTGTCCTAGTAGGGGGGTTTGCCGGTAGGTGGTGACAGCCCTGCTGTGTCTAATCCTCTTTGTTCTATGGTAGATAGCCTTGATTGCCTGGTAGAAGGAATGCCGGTAGGTGGTGACAGCCCTGCTGGTTACCCCCCTTGTTCCAGGTTGACATAGAGCTTAGACTTGTATGTGTTGCATGAGCAGGAATATAAGAAGTACATAAGGACCCATCTCGGCTCTCTTCTTAACCCCGCTTAGCCTAGGCTTAGTTCTAGTATTAGATTGGATTGCTCTGGTTGTGTTGTCACACTATCCCTACCATATTATTATCCTTACCCCTGTTTAGACCTTGGTACATTATTAGTTATGTGATTATGAACTTTGCTATCTCGTAAAACCACCGCCTTCCCTGTGGAAAATACGATACCCTTGAATACTCACGGGTAAAGTGCTACAACAGTATTCTCCGTGCGCTTGCGGATATATCTGTGACCGTAAGAAATACCAACAATCATCACAGTCCATGGAACGATATACATGGAATATCACAGGTATGTTAAGGCAGTGTAAGCAAAAAAAAAAACGTTTGCATTGTGTAGCAAGGAAACAGGGGGCGCCCGGTGTGTTGTTGCGCCTGCACGGGAATAAGAATGGTTTGCCGACTGGGCTACCGCGTGCGACTGGCCGCGTGTGAAAGTATTTCCTTGATCGAACGGGCGCGTGTCCCCTTATATATGAACGACCGCCTTCCATACCCAGTTCCACTTCAACATAGCGACTCTTTGGAAATCCCCAAGAAACAGCGATCATGGAGGGTGGAAGCAAAAGGAAGGCCTCCGGACTGCCGCAACCTCCACCCCCGAAGAAACCGGCGACCCATCCGTCGCCGCCGCCGCTCCCGGCTTGTCTTCCCTCGTCGCCGCCACCCCCGCCACCTCCTCCACAACTGGAGGGCGAAGGGTGGTGGCTGCACTTACCTCATGCGGATGGCACGATGTGCTTCTGCGAGTGCCACGACGAACCAACCGACGATGACAACTTCGACGACAACGGTGCTGCCGTCAAACCCTGCAAGGGAAGGTGCTGCAGCGGCCTATGCTCCGACTCAGAGTACGAAAACCTTGCAAATTCGTCGCCGGGCACGGAGGAGGAGTCAGAGACGCCCCCTCCTGACTACTGCTATGACGACGACAACGATTCCACCACACCGACGGATGACTCGGATGATGAACTGGCATCCGATGACGAAGACTACTCCGACTAGTCAGGCCGCAGACGACCCCTCCATTGTCTGAAGCTTGCATGCTCTCTGCGATCATAGGTCATGCCTAAACATTACTAGTATTTGTTTGTAATTTTTGTATCGTGCCTAGTTTTTAGTGTGGGAGGTCAAAGGGGAGTTGAAAGATTGTAATTGGTTATTGACGGCTTAACTTCTATTTTTCTTTTTACACCGCTTAACTTCTAGTTGATTTCATTGCAAAATTTAGCATTGGACTATCCTATGATTAGTTGATGAAACATTGTCGTTTTGTTTTTTCCAAGTTAATTACCACAACTGATCCAACACGCACACCATCACTTTTCTGTATATGTCATTTTTCCAGCTTCGACGCATCCAACTGTACCCTTTATTTGGAGTCTAAATGCAGCTGTCGGGTACCCAAAACCAGGTACCCACGGTCACCACGAAAGAACCACGTTTATAGTTAAACCATGGGTGGTTAAGGCTATGGAACCTCCCACGGGCCAGAAGGAGTGGCGAACAGGCCAGGCGCACGAGGCCTGGTCAACACGGGCCTGGAGGCTAAAGGGCCATGACTAGCTTCGCGCCCCGTGAGGACTAACGGGCCGAAACCACCCTGCTTCCTCGACCTCTTCCCCCGACCCTCGCAAGTCCCGCACGTCCACAAGGATGTACGAAAGCGGTCAAGATCACCTCCACGCGGCCACAGTGTGTGCCGTATTTCTATAGGACAAACAGTGCATCTACAGGACTCGGACACCCTCGCCGCAGCGGAACAGTGGCCGGCATCATCATCACCCGCGAACGACGGCGCCGAAGAAGGAGGCGCCCGCTCCTGCCCAGCCACCTGCCTATGACGAGTCGCCAGCCAACGCCAAGGGGGGCCCCTACCGGAACGAGATCACAAGATCTTCCTTTTCCCTTTCTTTTCTTTTTCTCCGTTCCTCCATCCTTGTACCGTCAAACTCTTCCTTGACAGATAAAAGGGGAGTCTTGACTCGTGGCTGGGGGACCACACCCACAATACCACACACTTGCCTCGCTCTTGCTACGCATGCAAGGACGTGGAACACAAACACATATGTTGACGGTCGTTACGGACCAATTTCGACCGTCAATTAGCTCAATAAATGAGAAGGACTGAGCATTTCTTACACGCATTTTATTTAAGAATAACCTATTTCCACATGTACCTCTAGATTTTAGTGTGCAGGTGGAATAAGGGAGAAATCTAGGTGAAATCATGCCCCAAGGCGATGAATCAACACTTCTACAAAACAACGTTCGCCGCGGGAATACAACTTCAAGACAAAAAGGCCAAATCTCGCCAAAGTCCAACACAACCAAGGCCTAATGCACCTGGATCAGAGAAGAGCACCCAGAGGGGGAGCCACCTGCCAAAGCCCAGCCCAGGAGGGGCCAGGCACAGGTCGGCCGACCCCCCTTGGCCAGGTCGGCCGACCTGGCAGGGTGGCCCCCTGGGCCCACCTTTCTATGGCGGTTAGATACCGACCTCTGGAGGTCGGTTCCACCTGCATTAAATGCCACCGACCTGCGGAACCGCCTCCAGAAACCGACCTTCAAGGATTATATAAGGAGGGGTACCCCCCCTCCTTCAAACACACAACACAATACAAGGATCATTCCCTCCTCTCCTCACACTAGAGCTAGAGACTTTTCTAGGTAGTGCTAGGCTGAGTAGTGGGCTGCCTCATTGCTCCCAAAGTCTTGTGGAGAATTGGGTATAGCCCTTGTATCCCTTCTTTGTAAGACTTGTTCTTCATCTATGGAATGCATTCGTTCATATACTTGTTATGTGCTTAGTAGTTTGATCGTGATCTTGCATGAGTGTTCGTCATTCGTTCATGTTCGTTCATCGTTCGTTCATCGTTCATCGGTGATCGTTCGTGAACATACATCGAGCGTTCTTCGTTCGTTCATACTTGATCATCGATTATTCTTGAACTTGATTGATCGTCGTTCGTCGCTCGTTCTTGAGCGACGAACGCTTATGCATGACTTAGTGCTAGTTTTGATCCCTTCATCTAGTTCATGCTGGTTAGGCTAGTTGTTCTTATGTTTTGGCAATCGGGCTCTTTGTCCTGCAAAGGTGCTCTAGATTTATCACCCCGTCGATCCGAAGGGTTGGGGGTGCCTCGAGGGATCTAGAGTTGTGGTTAGTGACGCCGGCATGGTGCTGGGGTTGTCTCTCCACCCTTGAGTGTGTGCGTGTCCCACGGTTTGTAGAGGTAGGTGGCAGGAAGTGACAGCCCTGTCCATCCAAAGGAACCCTCCACGTTCGGGCACGACATAGGAGTATGTAAATGCGCCGGAGTCACGGGGCAGACCCTGCGTATGCCGGACCTCCCGAAGTTGCCTAGGCATAGACGCTTGCTTGTTCTTGCATGACCTTAGATGTTGGGTAGAAGCTTGCACGCTATATGAATGTTGTACTCTTGGAGTAGTAGCTTACTAGTTTAACTTAGCACTGCTTAGAACTGTCTCTCGCCTTTTTATTAGAGAGAATGGAATACCTTTGTGTGTGTCACACTATCCTCTACTATTGAATCTTACCCCTATGTTGGAATGTGGTTATATCATCTATCATTTGTAACACCATGAACATGAGTACTCTTAACGACCATGTCTTCCTTTGGGAAAATATAAATACGATACCCTTGAAATACTCTCGGGTGAAATGCTACAACGGGTTATCCGTCCGCTTGCGGATATTCATTCAACATGACATGCCTTATAATTCATATCTAGTACTTGTTACTAGACGTGGATTATTTGGTTAAACAGTGCAAGTGACTAAAACCATAACCCCCGGCGTCTCCCGCGGTCGCGTATTTTCTGCGTGACCGTAAGAGACGCCAACAAGCATTTCTGGCGCCGTTGCCGGGGAAGACATTGGTTAATAAGAGTACTATGATTGTTCATGATTACACTTGATATGATCTAACCATTGCCCATGCAGGCTAACCTTGATCTGTTTTCTCTTTGATGTGAAAACAGGATAGTGTATGCGTGGATTCGACTTGCCGCAAAACTTCGTTGACAATCTCGAGTCACTTGTGAGGAAGACTCGACCTCGCGTCGTCGTCTCCCCTCAAGAACTCGCGACAAGTGAACCCGCATCTTCCGCACCATCAACTTCAACAAACATGGCTAACAGGACCCTTCGTGAATACTCTGCGCCCTCCGTCGCCAATGTGCCCATTGGACCCGCTGTCGACGCTGGTGCCGCAGGACTTGACATCAAGTCTAGCCTCATCACTATGGTGCTGGCCATACCCTTTTGTGGGAAGGCCCACGAGGATGCCAACTCTCATCTTCAACAGTTCCTAGAGATATGCAGCACGTCAGCAGCCGGAGCCAACCAAGATGCTATCAAACTCCGCCTGTTTCCCCTCTCCCTCCTTGGGAAGGCGAAACAGTGGTTCTACAATAACCGTGCAAGCATTGACACTTGGGACAAATGTTGTACAGAGTTCCTCGCTAAGTTTTTCCCGATGGGCAAAACCAATGCCCTTCGTGGAAGAATCTCAAGTTTCCAGCAAGCAACAAATGAATCCATGCCCGAGGCATGGGAGAGGTTCCAAGAATACATATCTGCATGCCCACACCATGGGATGGAAGAATGGCTCATTCTTCAACATTTCTACAACGGGTTGACGTCAACAACCCGTGGACATATGGATGCCGCTGCTGGAGGAGCTTTCTTCTCTAAGACCGTGGCTCAAGCAAAAGAACTTATAGGGAAGATGGTTTCAAATCAAGGGTGGAGCGACTATCGACTCCAAACACGCTCAAAAGGCATTCACCCTGTCAAAGAGGTGGACACGTTATCCGCCAAACTTGACCTCCTCATGAAGCGTTTGGATGAACACAACTCGAATGGTAGTGTTCGTGCATTGGACTCACGCATGACGTGTGAGGAATGCGGGGACACAGGCCATATGGGGAAGGATTGCCCCCACACCCAAGAAGATGCGTTCTACATGAACAACAACAACGGGTATCGTCCAAATGGAGGCCAAGGATATAATCAAAACCGACCATCCTATCAAGGAGGTAACAACTTTTCTGGCTTTAACAATAATCAGCCTTCCTTGAAAGACTTAGTTTTTGGCCAAGCTAAAATTAACGAATCAATCAACAAAAAGTTTGCTGCCAATGATAAAGTCTTAGAAAATATAAATTCACAGTTAGAAGGTTTTTCCTCTGCTTTCAAAAATCAACTGAGCTTTAATAAAATGATAGAAACTCAAATTGCTCAGCTTGCTGCTCTTGTTCCTACCTCTAATTCTGGGAAGATCCCGGGGCAACCCGAGGCTTCCTTAGAAAATGTTAATGCGGTAACCACGAGGGGAGGAAAGTCCACTCGGGATCCGCCATATCCTAACCATGCAGGTAAGAAGAGCAGGATTGAACAAGAGAAAGAAGGCCCTTCTAACATCCAAGAGAAGGAACATGATGAACCGAAGACAACCGGTGGGGAGGCAATAGAATTCCAAGACACCAATTTCATGCCATTCTCGCACCGAAACAAGAAGCCAAAGGTGGATGAACAGTTTGATCGTTTCATTGAGGTCATCAGAAAGATCCATGTCAACGTGCCTTTGATGGACATGGTACAAGTGCCCACATATGCACGTTACCTCAAAGACATCCTCAACAACAAACGACCACTACCCAACACAGAGATGGTCAAACTCACCGAGGAGTGTAGCGCAGCTATACTCAACCGGCTTCCCGAAAAGAAAAAGGACCCTGGCTGCCCCACCATATCATGCTCTATTGGGGCACATCACTTCGAGCACGCCTTATGCGATCTAGGGGCAAGCGTCAGCGTCATGCCCAAGGAAGTCTTTGATTGATTGAGCTACACAGAGCTGACTCCTACACCAATGAGGTTGCAACTAGCAGATTCATCAGTTCGCTACCCTGCGGGAATAGCCGAAGACATTCCGGTAAAAATCCGGGGTAACTTCATACCGGTGGACTTTGTGGTGCTAGAAATGGACATTGATAAGGAGACGCCCCTCATCTTGGGACGTCCCTTCCTCAGCACCGCAAGGGCTCAAATTGATGTTGGGGCCGGAGAAATCCGTTTCTACATCAATGAGAAGGAGGAGAAATTCGAGTTTCAGCCCCGAAAAGAACAATGCTCAATGATCAAGATCAAGTATGGGCCAAATACCTCAAACATCAAAGAAATCGAAGTGACTCCAAGAAAGACGGACAATCTCATTGCTTTTTGGGAGCAACTTGACAAACGTGAGAACCCGTCATGGTACCAACCCAAGAAGCCTGCAACACCACGGCCGGGATTATGGGTCAAGAAATCAGCCCCTCAAAAGCCACCTACACAGCCCAAGATCAAACAAGTGTGGCAAGTAAAGAAGGTGCAGCCACCTTCATCCTCTTCTCCAAGGACGGGGCCAGCACCTCAAGAATGAAACTCATGGAGAAGTCCTTGCTCGCAAGACTTAAAACGGCGAAGCCCTGGACCGACAGGATAATCGGCATTATCATTTCTTTTGATTCCTTTTTGAATTTTTTTTCATTTTTAAAATCACCATTTGCATTTTTCCGAACCACTTTGCATTCTTGTTTTTCCCTCAAAGGATTTACTTGAATTTTTCCGCCAGCATATTCGCTTTCGTCTCGCCGTGCATACAAAAATCAATTTTCCAAAAATACTTGGTTTTTCAAAACTTTTCCACTCTTTTGTGCAAAGTTTTGGATTGCCTCTGTACCACTACAATAAGTTTTTCCACATATTGGAAACTTTCCAACATTTTCCTCTTCTAGTTTCAATTTTTCTGAAAATTATTTGAATTTTTGAGGCATGTTTTTATGTGGAAATCTTTCTGAGCAACATTTCCGAGGATTTACTGGACATAGCAGCCAAGGTCATGAACTATATGACCGTTGGAGGCTATGGGCCAAGAGGGGAGACAAGTGGGCCCAGCAGGGGGTCGGCCGACCCCACCAGAACAGGTCGGCCGACCTGGGGTAGCCGTTGCTGCCCCCCTACTTTGTCCCAACGGTCACCTGCCCCCTCCAACGTTCAAAAATGGCTACATTTCGTGCTATAAGTTGGAGTGGCCGGCCAGAGGCTCTCTACCCCCTCACACACACTCATTTTCACTCCTCATTCACTTCATTCTCTTGCTCACAAGGCTCTCCATTGCTCTCACTTTGTGTTTGCCTCAAGGGTCTGCAGAAAAAAAAAATTTCTCTCCTAGTGTTTTCTTAGTTTGTGTTTTGTTTTTGGTTTGCTCGATTTTTCCCGAGTTGCGATCTTCTTGCTCACAAGAACAACCGATGGTTTCGCCGATTGGACTTTCCTAACATAACCCGTTCGGAGTTGTTGTTCTTGTGTTCTTGCTCTCTTTGTGTGCAGCCATGACCGGTGCCAAGAAGCTGTACGGAGCGTTGAAGAGGTCCCTAAGTTCAAAATCAAGTCCAAGCTCTTCACGCCGAAGCACTCGCGCGCACCCCGCGGTCGAGCCACCGCCAAGTCCACCACATGAAGCCGAGGAAGAGGAGCAAGAGGGCAACATCGAGCATCGTCTCCTCGCCGACACCGACCTTGACTTGGTGGGCGAGTATGAGAAGAACGCCTACGCGCTTCTCCGAAACCGTGTCTTTGCTCCTACGCGAGCATTTGACACGGGGCTGCTGCAAAAGACTGGTATGGATGCTGAATTTGCTCAAGTTTTTAAGGCCATAGGGTGGAAGGATTTTGCTAGTGTAGACGAGCCGGGTTCCCGCTTGCTTACACTTCAGTTTTTATGCACCCTACGAGAGGTAGATGAGGGTATTACTTTTCGGTTCTTCCGGGAAGAATATCGTTTGAAATGGAAGGATCTTAGCATACTTCTCGGCTTTAATTCTCGCTGCAATGTTGATGTTGACAATGCCCTTAAGAACTTTTCAAAGCTTGCATTTTGGGAAAGGATTACGGGTTTTTCAACTTGTGTGCTGCCTAGAACTAATCACATCCATCACCCTACTTTGCGTTTCTTGCACATGTGGATTGGCATCACTCTTTTTCCTAGGAGTGATATTAGAATTGTGCGCGAGGATGATATGAAAATTCTTTATGCTATGGTTGAAAAGATTAAGATTTCTCCTGTCCAGTACTTGATTCACCATTGGTTAGAAAATTTTGGGATGATGGGACCAATAGAATGCACCCCTTTGATTACACGTATTGCTGCGGGAGTGGGTGCCTTGCATGATGCTAATGTTGAATATATTTCTACACCCCGCATGCTCATAAACAAAGATTATCTTATTCATGGTCATACACTTAAGCATGGTCCAAATGATTCCCTCATTTATTATTTTATCGGGTATACAAACGAGTTTCGGTTACCTAACCCGGATCTTCGCTTGTATGCTTGCAAAAACCTAACCATTGATCTCCAAAAAGTGGAGAGTGCACGCAAAAGTATATCTTCTCACAGGAGAACGCGCAGGTCGGAGCAGCCATCTAGCTCCGAGGTGCCCACGCCGCAGCCCATGGCTCATGGCGGTCCGGGGTATAATCACACCGGGTATTTTCCCGGTGCGTGCCCTGCCCCGCCACCACACATAGCCGGGGGCTCGACGTGGCAAGCCTCGGGACATGACTCAAGGATGTTCACTCCGCAACAACAATGGGAGGAACACTCCTCCGACTCTGGTGCGACTCAAGGTTTCCACCTTGAGCAAGCGATGAACAACCTCTCCGAGCAAATGGGAAGGCTCGAGACCACGACAGGAGACATCGACTACGCGCTCAACCAACACATCCTACAAACCCACCAGTGGCAAGAGCGCACTGACACCCAGCTCACCAACCTCACCAACATGATGGAGCGGGGACAAGCCGATCTTTCGGCTTACTTTCGCCACATGGGGTTCAATCCACAAAACCCATGAGCAAGAACAAGCTTGGGGGAGGGCGCCATACCCCCCCCCCCCCCACTAAGGTATCATGTATCGCAACTTGTATCCTTTTATTTTCTTTTTGTTTTCGCTTGTTCTTGCTTCTCATATGAAAAATACAAAAAAAAAATGATAAAACTGAAAACAAAATAAAAATGACAAAACTAAATAGAACAAAAATAAGTAGTGTAGTTTCTTTTTATGCGCGGTAAGAATGTTTTCAGTCTCCTATGTTGAGATGATGAATAGTTGCTCTGCTTTATCTCTCTCTTGTGCCGAGTTTATAACTTAGTACTCTCCTAGTTTTGAGTTTGTTGGCTAAATGAAACTTGCTTAGAACCTGAAACTTGTGGGTTGCACATGCTTGAGCTGAACCTAAGTTGTTGTGAGAGAAGATATGGTAAAAAGAGCTACTCAATCTTGTTCCAAGTTAAGCTTGAAAACTCCGGAGATTTTATTTCGAAAATTATAAAATTGATAAGTTCCTCAGTGATGTTGAATTCCTACCAAAGCCATATATAGTACTCGATGAAAAACCTTACACATATGCTGCTTGTCATTCCATTGAGCTTTATCAAAATTGTGTGACCCTAGTGAGATGCTTTTCATACTCTCATGATCAAGATCACGTACACATTCCACCTCATATGCTAAACTTCTACACCGGAAGTTAGCAACATGTCATGCCATCCACCAAAGTAAAGACACTCCTCACAAATATATCACCTCTCTTGAAATATCAAAAGTAGGCATGGCTATGCAAAAGAAAGAAAGAAAATAAAGCTCACAAAAGATGAGCATGATGAAAAGAAAGAGACAAAATCTGCTCTCATTTTGAGCATGGAAAAAGAAAGAAGAAAAGATAGCCATGCCCAAAATACAAAATAAAGAGAGGTGAACAAAAAGAGGAGTCGTCACATACATCACCATCCACATACACACACTTGCACATCTTGATCTACGATTGTATGACTTGCTATCTCCATGGATCCACTCTTTTGGTTTTGCAAAATATGAATGCAAGTATGCCTCTCTTTCATATCCTACCGTGAGCTCCACAAAAAGCCTATTAGATGTAGGATAAGGCAACACACATGCCTTGGTGAGGAATAAAAACACCACTTGAGCGATTCGAGAGTATCATTTGAGGAACTTGGTTTTATTTAAAAATTTTGAAAACCTCCGGAGAATAAAAGCAAGACAAGGGATGAGAAAAATAAATGCTCAATACACCGTTCTCTCTCTCAACCACCCAAGGTGAAGTGGAAAGCAAAAGCCCCATAAGGACTAAGGGAAAAGGTGAGTTACCATGGCCAACTTATTCAACTCAAGGATGAGTATCTCTGTTATACACTTGGTACCTTTGAGAAGTAGGCATTGTAGCAACTCCTGATCAACAACCTAAAGTCCTACTTCTTGCTCGGGACGAGCAAGGGGAAAGCTTGGGGGAGTTGTTGACGGTCGTTACGGACCAATTTCGACCGTCAATTAGCTCAATAAATGAGAAGGACTGAGCATTTCTTACACGCATTTTATTTAAGAATAACCTATTTCCACATGTACCTCTAGATTTTAGGGTGCAGGTGGAATAAGGGAGAAATCCAGGTGAAATCATGCCCCAAGGCGATGAATCAACACTTCTACAAAACAACGTTCGCCGCGGGAATACAACTTCAAGACAAAAAGGCCAAATCTCGCCAAAGTCCAACACAACCAAGGCCTAATGCACCTGGATCAGAGAAGAGCACCCAGAGGGGGAGCCACTTGCCAAAGCCCAGCCCAGAAGGGGCCAGGCACAGGTCGGCCGACCCCCCTTGGCCAGGTCGGCCGACCTGGCAGGGTGGCCCCCTGGGCCCACCTTTCTATGGCGGTTAGATACTGACCTCTGGAGGTCGGTTCCACCTGCATTAAATGCCACCGACCTGCGGAACCGCCTCCAGAAACCGACCTTCAAGGATTATATAAGGAGGGGTACCCCCCTCCTTCAAACACACAACACAATACAAGGATCATTCCCTCCTCTCCTCACACTAGAGCTAGAGACTTTTCTAGGTAGTGCTAGGCTGAGTAGTGGGCTGCCTCATTGCTCCCAAAGTCTTGTGGAGAATTGGGTATAGCCCTTGTATCCCTTCTTTGTAAGACTTGTTCTTCACCTATGGAATGCATTCGTTCATATACTTGTTATGTGCTTAGTAGTTTGATCATGATCTTGCATGAGTGTTCGTCGTTCGTTCATGTTCGTTCATCATTCGTTCATCGTTCATCGGTGATCGTTCGTGAACATACATCGAGCGTTCTTCGTTCGTTCATACTTGATCATCGATTATTCTTGAACTTACTTGATTGATCGTCCTTCGTCGCTCGTTCTTGAGCGACGAACGCTTATGCATGACTTAGTGCTAGTTTTGATCCCTTCATCTAGTTCATGCTGGTTAGGCTAGTTGTTCTTATGTTTTGGCAATCGGGCTCTTTGTCCTGCAAAGGTGCTCTAGATTTATCACCCCGTCGATCCGAAGGGTTGGGGGTGCCTCGAGGGATCTAGAGTTGTGGTTAGTGACGCCGGCATGGTGCTGGGGTTGTCTCTCCACCCTTGAGTGTGTGCGTGTCCCACGGTTTGTAGAGGTAGGTGGCAGGAAGTGACAGCCCTGTCCATCCAAAGGAACCCTCCACGTTCGGGCACAACATTGGAGTATGTAAATGCGCCGGAGTCGCGGGGCAGACCCTGCGTATGCCGGACCTCCCGAAGTTGCCTAGGCATAGACGCTTGCTTGTTCTTGCATGACCTTAGATGTTGGGTAGAAGCTTGCACGCTATATGAATGTTGTACTCTTGGAGTAGTAGCTTACTAGTTTAACTTAGCACTACTTAGAACTGTCTCTCGCCTTTTTATTAGAGAGAATGGAATACCTTTGTGTGTGTCACACTATCCTCTACTATTGAATCTTACCCCTGTGTTGGAATGTGGTTATATCATCTATCATTTGTAACACCATGAACATGAGTACTCTTAACGACCATGTCTTCCTTTGGGAAAATATAAATACGATACCCTTGGAATACTCTCGGGTGAAATGCTACAACGGGTTATCCGTCCGCTTGCGGATATTCATTCAACATGACACACCTTATAATTCATATCTAGTACTTGTTACTAGACGTGGATTATTTGGTGAAACAGTGCAAGTGACTAAAACCATAACCCCCGGCGTGACCGTAAGAGACGCCAACAACATAGAGACTTGGGAGCTTCTCCCTCTCACAAAAAGCTTGTAATCCCTACTACGAGCAACACGAACCACAAACGACATACTGGACATAGGGCTTTGATCGCCCAAACCAGTCTAATCCCTTGTGTCAATCCCACATTCCAAAAGCAACCAAGCGCGTAGTCTAAATTCACTCGTCGGCCAGATGGCTGACAGTTGGCGCGCCAGGTAGGGGACCTCTGCGCGCTAGGTTGCGATCCCCGTCGCCGGCGATGGTGACAACTCCGTCGTCGTGTGACGCTCGCGCGGCGCGCCGCAGTGCAGCTTGCGGCATCACAAACTTGGGGGAGAGTGGGCTCTTGCCCGCTCCGCTTTTCCCTCCGCACCAGGTCATCCGCTTCAGCACCCTGGAGTTCGAGGCCGATCACACCGGCCGCCTGCAGCTGATGCAGGACTACCCACCCCTCTTCCGGTGGGGACCTCTCGCCATCCGTCCTTGGCTAGCCCGGGACATGGGCGGCGCCGGCCAGGAGGTGCGCTTGGAGGCGCACTTCGGCCCGAATCCGCGGCCCTATGAGTACCGCCACATGGTGTATACTCTCGCCACTGCGGCGGCACAGCTTCACGGCTAGCCGCCATACCCACCAAAGGAGGAGTTCTGGGGGTGGCTCAACGAGCTTCCCCCAATGCTGCACGACATGATGAGATGGCTCGACCATTTGGTCACCGTTCATCTAGCGCACGGGGCCCCGGTGGGAGGGCGCCCTCGCCGCGCTGCCGGGAACAATGGAGGTCGGCGTCACGACCCGCCATCTCTGCAGGTGGCGTGGACACGCTCGCCGCCCGTAGATTTGGGAATGGTGATAGCGAACGCTGTTCTCCCCCGCGAACGGGGACACAGTGGTCTGCCTTGCCGCATCGAGGCCTATCTCAGGCCGGAGTCATGTGTGTTCGAGTGCCGGCGCGTCTTCTACGCGCTGGCGAACGTCTTGGTACAGCTTGAGGGATGGGGGCACCTTCCGTCGGAGTCCAACTTCTGGCGGCCGGACGTTCCCCTTCCTCACGGGCTTCGCAACATCGTGAACCGATTTGAGCTCGAGCTCATTCGCCGCCTCCCGTCAACTGCATGGATGGGACCGCCCATGGTGGAGGCAATGCGATGCGACCCGGTCACCCCTTCTTCCTTTCCTTCCGTGGAAGAGGGACGGCCTGGTGTTCGCGCCCCGTCCTCCGACTCCGACTCCGATTCCGACCTCCTCAATGAGTGCTTCAGCTTCGGCGCCTACGACCCCGCACGCGAGTGCTGCATGGTCGGCGGCGCCGAGGGCGACGTGGAGGACCTCGGCAATGGCGTTGAAGAGGAGGGCGACAGCGAGAACCGGGACGACCACGATGCTGACCCGGTGGGAGCCCAACCTCCGCCAGTCCTCGTCGTCCCGACTGGGATTCAGCACGTCCCACATCACGCACCACAGGCTCAGGTGGGGAATGCGGGCACAAACCGCGATGTCATAATGGCGGAGGTGGATGACACCGCCGCTCACGACAACGACGTCCGCCACCTCCTCGCATGCGAACGAGAGCTACAAGACCACGAGCGGCTTCTCCGACAGGAGCGCGAGGCCATCAAACAGGAGCTGGCGCAGCGTCGGAGTCAGGAGCCAGGCTAGTTTAGCAGCAGATCATTGACGACTCAGAAGGGGCACTCCCGCGCTTCCCGCAGGCTAGCCAGAACATCGTAGCCACGGTGGCGCTTCTTCGACGAATGCAGCCACCAACGACCCCAAAGGAGCAACAGGACCGGAAGGTGCTCGAAAGCCTCCTCCGTCTCACGGCTGACCAGCAGGCGGAGAGCTCCCTGTCTCGGCGGCGGGGACATAGCTCCGACTCGCCGGCCGTGGGTGACCTGGACGGCGAGGCCTCGGTCCAACAAACTCCGCCCACCGGAGGAGGGCGGAACCTGCCACCTATCCACCAGCACATCGACAACATCAAGGACGCCCGCGTGCTGCTCAAGTCGTGCCGACACGCGCAAGGGCATGACCAACAGAACCGGCTGGTCAACCACGGGAACGCCGTGCGGCGAGATGGCCGGTACGACCCCGAGGAGGACCGGACCCCGAGCCCGCCACCCGCGGGTCCTCGGGCGTTCGGGGAGGACATCTTGTGCGCACCGGTCCCTCAGCGGTACCGCGCGCCCAGCAACATCACCAAGTACTCCGGTGACTCCAACCCGGCAACATGGCTGGATGACTACCGGCTGGCATGCAGGCCGGTGGCGCGGACGATGACTTCTTCATCATTCGCAACCTACCACTCTACCTCGCCGACTCGACTCGGGCGTGGTTGGAGCACCTCCCGAAAGGGTGCATCCAGAACTGGGGGGGCCCTCAAGGAGATCTTTGAGGGGAACATCCAGGGGACGTACGAATGTCCCGGGAACTCCTGGGACCTCCGCAGCTGCAAACAGAAGCCCGACGAGTCACTGTGAGAGTACATCCGGCGCTTCTCTCGGATGCGCAACTCTCTCCCCAATGTCGCCGACGCCGACGCCATCAGCGCCTTCCTCACCGGAACCAGAAACAAGTCACTGGGCCACAAGCTCGGATGCAAATGTTTGTCAACCACCAAGGAGCTGCTAGACATCGCCACGAACCATGCTTTGGGAGAAGACGCAGTCGGAGCTCTCTTCGAGCACCTGGTCGGGAAGGTCAAGAGGGCGGACGCGGTCGGAGCCACGGGCCCCTCTGCCCAACCAGGAAAGAAGAAGAAGAAGAAGGGCAATCTCCCCCGACAGGAGGCCTCGTTGGTGGCAGCCGTCGAGAGCAAGTCCAAGCAGAAGGTCACCAATGAAGGCGTGCCCGACCACCTTGAGAAGTTGCTCGAGGGGCCGTGCCCAAATCACCCGTTCCCCGTCAAGCATTTGTACAAGGACTGCGGCCTCATGCGCAAGTTCCTTACCGGAGCACTCAAGAAGGGCGACGCGAGGGCCCGTTCCCTGAGACCAACACAGTCCTCATGATCTTTGGAGGACTCGATGCCTGCCTGCCCAAGCTCCAGCAGAAGGTGGAGCGGTGGGAGGTGTACGCCGCGTAGCCCATGGCCCTGGAATTCCACAAGTGGTCGAGCACCGCGGTCACCTTCGACCTCTCTGACCATCCCGACCGAGTCCACCGGCCGGGGCATTACCCATTGGTGGTCAACCCCATCATCGCAACAACGAGACTCACCAAAGTTCTCATGGACGGGGGGAGTGGCCTCAATATCCTCTACGCCGAGACCCTCGATGCCATGGGGATCGACCGCATGCGGATCCGATCCACGGGGGCCCCATTCCATGGAATCGTCCTGGGAAGGTAGGTGGTCCCACTGGGGCAGATCGACCTCCCCGTGACCTTCGGCACGCCCGAGAACTTCCGCACTGAGACCCTCACCTTCGAGGTCGCGGATTTCCCGGGCGCGTATCATGCCGTGCTGGGTTGGCCGTGTTACGCCAAGTTCATGGCCGTCCCGAACTACACTTATCTCAAGCTGAAGATGCCGGGCCCCAAGGGAGTCATCACCGTCAGCACGTCTGTGCAGAGAGCATATGAAGTCGACCTCGAGAGCTGCAGCCTCACAACCGCGCTGGCCAACAAGGAGGGCATTCCGACCGTGAACCAGGTGGAGGAAAGCGGCGCTCCGGATGTGAAGAAGACGACGGGCTCCTTCAACCCCAACAGTGATGTCAAGCCGATCCCACTCAACCCTTCCGACCCCAACAGCAAGGTGGTGATGATCGGGGCCAACCTCTCTGACAAATAGGAAAGCGCGCTTGCCGACTTCCTCCGTGCCAATCAAGACATATTCGTGTGGAAGCCCTCCGACATGCCAGGCATCCCCAGGAACATCGCCGAGCACTCCCTCTGCATCAAGCCGGGCTCCCGACCCGTCAAGCAACACCTCCGACGCTTTGACAAGGAAAAGCACAAGGCCATCGGTGAGGAAATAGCTAAACTTCTAGCAGCAGGCTTTATTAAAGAAGTGTATCATTGTTCGCAGTCCAAAGGCCTAACAGAAATTAATCTGCAAGTGTACGGATACCGATGTAGCATTCACTCAGGAGTATTCCTAAGGTATCGAATCCACAGGGAACAAACAGTGTAAAAGAGACTCTAATCCTAGCAATTTATCCGAATAAAGGGGGCACGCAAGGGTTCTAATGAATGCAGCAATAAATAAAAGAGTCTTCTAGCCAGGCAATCTAATGTTAAGGAATTATGTAGCTGGATAACTCGGTAAGGTCCTTACTCTATCATTCGTTTCGGGGCACTAAAGACTATACCCGCTATAATTAAGACCCTACCATCTCGATAACCCGGACGTGGCGGATTGCAAAGGCCTGAACACGCCTGTCACACGTGGTGCTACCGTTCTTCATGGGGTTACGGGCAAATCAGGGATAACTCTAGATCTAAACATCATGTTTACATCTATCGTTACAACTAGCGAGCCTGGTGATAAGCTAGTCAACATAGCAAGCATTCAAATAAATAAATACTTACTATATACCTAAAACCCACAAATGAATAGAGTAGAATACCTTACTTCATTATCCGACCAATAATATCCTTACATGTTGCCCAGCCTGAAAGACGTGGTAGACTACTCCTAGGCAGGAAGCATACCCGAGGCGAAGTAGAAGCGGAGCCCCGACATCCTCCAAGAACTCTGACTCTCCTCCCTCTCACTCACTCACTACTACAGCAGTGCTTTGCTACTAAAAGAAACTAAATGAAGTATGTATCAAGGTGCGAGTTGTTCGGGAGCTGGTGAGGGGTATTTATAGGGTCCTTAGGACAGGGGGTATTTGAGGAAGATGATGGAGTGGCGGGTGCGCCAAGCTAGGCCGGCCGGCCTACACGGGGGCTGGCCGGCCATCCATTGTGGCAGTTCACCACCGCCTTTGTCCTGGACGTCCCAGATTGCTTCCTGATGGTGGTTGGATGGTCGGTTACTTCGTGGGGGCAGCAGAGTTAGCGTTGCCTTCAAGTTTAGGCCCAATAGCCCATGTTCTGATAAGTCAGTTGATTTCTGATGGGCTGGGCCTTGGTTTGGATGTGGTGGAGCAGTGGAGGCCTTGCTGGGAGAAGCTTGGCTGCAGGGGTAGCCTGAGTAGGCCGGCCGGCCTATGATTGGGCTGGCCGGTCCACCTTTTCTCCATTTCTTCGTGATTTTCCTTGTATTTTATTCCTGCACCAAATATCTCACCAAAACTCGTGGAAAGCCATTATTGAAAAAGAATATTTATTTTATCCTTGAATGATGGCTTTTATTGACAGTGTTGGAGGTGTAAAATCGGTCAAATTACACTCAACGTCCCCTCCCAGGAATAGATCTTTGCTCGTCTCGAGCAAAGGAATTGAACCAAAGAAAAGACATCATCAAGGTGATATGACAAAGTTATTCTGACAATCTCTTCAGGCTCACTCTGTGGAAGTGGCTAAAAACTCATTGTCTTGAGAAGTTGAAAAGCTGAATGGCAAAAACAAACATCTTATGCAACTCAAAATCTCTCGAGTTTCAAAATTCTTCCCTTCACCCAAAAGCCACATAAATTCTCATAGTCATGAATCACTCATTGTAGTGTGGAACCTGTTTTCTCTCAAAAAGTGACCTTCCCTACTTCTAGAATTTTGGCTTTTATCTGGGGCTAGGTACGGTAGGCATAGTCTCAACATAGATGTTGTAAGATTAAGAGATGAATCTAAAAGGTACATTGCACATCCTCATAATTCAGTCAAAGAAACATGTATGATGCATGTGGAAACAACGTGTATTGTGCCTTCTTGAATTTTGCTCTTATGTCCTATCTTGTAATGGTGAGGAGCCCTCTTTGCCTTTTTCTTTCGAAGCGGGGAATTCTCTCTCTTTTTTTTTTTGAGCAGAGAGTAATTCTCATGATAATTGAGGCATTTGTTTGGGCTCCTTCACTTTTTCTTGAAGTGTAAAGGACAATGGTCAAGAGAGCAAGAATTCTCTGGTGGACAATTCTGCTATAGTGATGATGCAAGCAGAATAACTTGAAGGAGTGTTCGCACATGTTAGTGCTGCATGACTGAAATTTTAGAGGAGTACTTGTAACCTTAGAGAATTAAATCTTAATCGAACTCACTATGACGAGACTAGCTTTTTGAGGAGCTTATTTTCTATTAGGCTCTAATGGGATTTATGAGAGAATTTATGACAAAAGGTTAAAAGCAAGAATATGATTCTCGAAGAGTTAAAGAGAAGCAATAAAGATCAAGTTTTCAAGCACATATCAAACCTCACAACAAAATAGACAGGAGTGTCCTTAATAACAATTTTGTGATCAAGAATTAATTGTGAAATGAATTGTCATGAAACCGATGATGGAAAATAGTTTATTTTTGGTTAAATTCTCGAAAGTATTTTTATTTTCAGGTAATGGGTGTGTGAAAGATAGCGGGGAGGTCGAGAAACAACCACTGGAAAAGACTGGACCTGATTGGGAACTGGGCCAGGTCGGCCGGCCTAGAGGTAGGGTCAGCCGGTGGGGTCCTTCCTCCATTCCGCCTCTGTTTCGTCGTGACGGTGCACCGCTACCTGTACAACCTTTGATCCTGCACACTTGGGGAATTTGTGAGCGCAAAAAGGTTGGTTCACATGGTTATCCACGTAAACCAACATTTAAATTAAGATTATTACTCAATCATTAACCACTAGATGATTTTATTTATTCATAGGAGCATTGGGCGCTTTTACATTAGAAATAAAATTGGAAAGCAAATCTAAACGAATTCAAAGCAAATTTGAATGATAAAAGGAAACTAGCGCCGATCAAACTAATCCTAAACGCTCCTATGGTGAGGGTGCATCATTGTAGTCCATGAACCCCGTGAGCTTGTATTGCCTCTTCGTCTTGGCCACTAATCCCTTCCTCACAAGGTTGATCTTGTCCTTGCAATCTGCCAACCCCAAGTGCTGCTCAGCCTGGTAATCCTCCACCTTAGCGAGGCGCCTCTCAAAACGAAGGAATGCTTCGTTGATCTCATTGTAGGCGTCCTCGCTGGACTCTGTGGGAGGATCAGCGGGAGGTGGTGAAGCGCGGCGACGCCGTCCTTGAGAGGGGGAGGAGTCAAAAGACTCCGTGGTCTTCACCTTCTCGTACACCACCTTGGCGCTGCCATCCTTGCCTCGGCTTCCAAATACCCGGTAGGGTGGAGCATTGTCATAGGCATCCTTGCCGTTTTGGCTTAGAGGCCTATCAGAGTCCTCATCCTTGGACAAGGACTTGCTTCCATCCCCAGCATGGTATTCTTCAGCGACACGGACGACCTCCATGGAGTGCTCATCGGCTCGTCCTTTGGAGTTGGAGTCGAGAGCGCCAGCGATTTTCCTTTCATCGGCGACAGCTTGCCAATGATTGGACGTGAACTTCCACCGCGGTACTGCTTTTTCCCGATGCCACCGGTGCGGGCCAGAGATCTACCAGCGAAGGGGCTTCCACTGCCGCGAGACGGGCTCCTGCCGCGCCTCAGGCTGGCCGGCCAGCTCGGAGGTGGGGCCGACCGACCTGGGATAGTCCCGGCAACGAGCAGCTCGGCCTCCAGCGCGGCGTCCCAGGGGCTGATGAAGTCCAGGTGCCTCGCGACGCCAGATTCCGCATCGTTGGATGGCGCGAATTGATCGACATAGGCTAACTTCTAATCGTGGGCGTTGGTGTTAGTGGATCTAGGACGAGGGCCATTAGGCATGATGGGAGAAGTGTTGGTGTAGCTCTGTTTTGGTGTTCTCTCACCCATGGCCGAAGTTTGAAGGAAGAGGATGGAGTGAAAAATGATTTTCTGATGTGTTTATAAAGAGAAAAATTCACTCCACGCGGGATAAGCTCCGATTGGCAGGGTAGGGTTTGGTATTCCATTTGGTTGGATCAGGAGCTCCGCCACAAAAATTTTCAAAAAGTTTTGAAGCAACATAGGGCCGGCCGGCCTATAAGGGGGGCCGGCCGGCCTGCTCTTTTCCCGAAACCAAAATTTTTTATTTTTTTAATTAAAATAGGAGGGAAGTAAATCAGGAAAAGATACAGGGCTCGGTTAAGGTCGGGGCTAGATTGTAGATGAAATGTCGGGAATGAATTCGAGAACATCTACTTCCTCGAGCTCAGGCATGGAAGGTTCTAGAAAGAGTTTTAAGCGCTGGCCATTAACTTTAAAGTACTCTCCATCGTTACTTTGGAGAGTGACTGCCCCATGCTCAGATGTTTCTACTACCGTGTACGGGCCGAGCCATTTACTTTTAAGTTTACCATGACCAAATAATTTAATGCGGGAGTTAAACATAAGTACCTTATCACCTAGTTTGAAGGTCTTCTCCCGAATGCGCTTGTCGTTCCATCTTTTTGTTCTCTCCTTGTAGAGTCTTGAACTATGGTACGCTTTCTCCCTCCATTCTTCGAGTTCGGTGATTTGTATTTGTCTTTTAATTTGGGCTTGATCGAGGTCCATGTTCCACTTCCTGATAGCCCAATATGCCTTGAACTCTAATTCAACGGGTAGGTGGCACGTCTTCCTGTAAACTAGTTGGTATGGTGTCATGCCGACTGGTGTCTTGTATGCTGTTCTATAGGCCCATAAAGCTTCATGCAGCTTCGATTTCCAATTTTTGCCCATTTCATTAACGGTCTTCAGGAGTATATTCTTGATCTGTTTATTTGACATCTCTGCTTGACCGCTGGTTTGTGGGTGATAGGGGGTCGCCACTCTATGCTCAATCCCTAGGGAATGTAGCATCCGCCTGAATGATTTGTCGATGAAGTGTGAGCCCCCGTCACTTATTAGCACTCTAGGTGTGCCAAATCTTGGGAAGATGACTTCTTGGAGCATTCTCTTCGAATGGATGGAGTCGGAGTTTCGACAAGGGATTGCTTCAACGCACTTGGAAACATAATCCACTGCCATAAGAATGTACTCGAATCCTTCCGAGCTTGGAAAAGGTCCCATGAAGTCTATTCCCCAGACATCGAAGATATCGATTTGTAAGTTGTTTGTCAGGGGCATAGCATCACGAGCGTTGATTCCTCCAGTCTTCTGGCAGCGGATGCATCTTCTCACATATTCCTTCGTATCTTCATACATGGTTGGCCAGTAGAAACCACTTTGCCAAACCTTTGCAATTGTGCGAAATGCTCCATAATGTCCCCCGAAGGCTGATGAATGACATCTGTCGATGATTTTCATGGCTTCTTGGGCAGGGACACATCTTCTCAAGAGACCATCAGACAGACCCTATATAAATATGGTTCATCCCATAGGTGAAATTTGTTGTCTCTGATGAGTTTCTTCTTGTCCTCCCCTGGCGGTATATATCCAGCTACTATGTAGTTGACGATGTTTGCATACCAAGGGTCGGTGGTTGTTACTTTTAGTAACATGTCATCCCTCAGATAATCGTTGATGGGTAATTCATCAGGATTTTCTGTTCACAATCGTGAGAGATGATATGCCACGGTGTTCTCTACTCCTTTTCTGTCTTTGATTTCCAGGTCAAATTCTTGCAGGAGTAGAATCCAATGGATAAGACGTGGCTTTGCATCTTTCTTGGTTAGGAGGTACTTGAGGGCAGCATGATCTGTGTAGATTATAACTCTGGCTCCTACCAAGTACGATCTGAACTTGTCGATGGCATAAACCACAGCTAGAAGCTCCTTCTCAGTGGTGGCATAGTTTAGTTGAGGCCCTGTGAGAGTCTTGCTAGCATAGGCTATGGCATGATGCTTCTTATCCTTGGTATGTCCCAGCACTGCCCCTACGGCATAGTCGCTTGCATCGCACATGATTTTAAATGGGAGTGACCAGTCTGGCAGTTGGATGATGGGGGCTGTTATCAGAGCTTGTTTAAGCTCAATGAAGGCCTCCATGCACTTGCTGTCAAAGACAAATGGTGCATCCTTAGCCAATAGACTGGTGAGAGGGCGCGCTTTCTTTGAGAAGTCTTTAATAAATCTCCGATAGAATCCGGCATGCCCAAGAAAACTTCGGATTCCCTTAATATTCCTCGGGGGTGGAAGTGACTCAATTACTTCAATCTTTGCTTTGTCAACTTCTATCCCTTTGGCGGAAACCTTGTGTCCCAGGACAATCCCCTCTGTTACCATAAAATGGCATTTCTCCCAGTTTAGAACCAAATCCGCCTCCTTGCATTTCTGGAGTACTTTCTCAAGGTTATGGAGACATCTGTCAAATATCGCTCCATACACTGAGAAATCATCCATGAAGACTTCCATGATCTTTTCAACTAGATCTGAGAAGATTGCCATCATGCATCTTTGGAAAGAGGCAGGTGCGTTGCATAGACCAAATGACATTCGCCGATATGCGAATGTCCCATATGGACATGTGAAGGTGGTCTTGTCTTGGTCATCAGGATGGATAGGTATTTGGTGATATCCTGAATAACCGTCGAGGAAGCAGAAGAATGAATGCTTCGCTAACCTTTCAGGCATCTCGTCGATGAACGGCAGTGGATAGTGATCTTTCCTGGTAGCTTTGTTAAGCTTCCTGTAGTCAATGCACATGCGCCATCCAGTGACTGTACGCTGAGGGATCAGCTCATTCTTGTCATTCTTCACCACGGTCATCCCTCCCTTCTTGGGTACAACCTCAACTGGACTGACCCACTGACTGTCCTGAATGGGATAAATAATCCCTGCCTTGAGTAGTTTCACAATTTCTTTCTTCACTACTTTTCTCATGGCATTGTTCAAGCGTCGTTGGTGCTCTCGGACAGGCTTGTGATCGGGTTCCATGGGGATCTAGTGTGTGCAGAATTGTGGGCTGATTCCCTTCAGGTCTGCTAGTGAGTAGCCAATTATTGATCGGTTTTTTCTAGCACAGCTACTAGCTTCTTCTCCTCCTTAGCCGATATCTTGTCACTTATAATGACTGGAGTATTTTGGTCTTGGAAGAGGAAGCGGTACTTGAGACCTGGTGGTAGTGGCTTGAGCTCCACAGGTTTTGGAGCTGATTCTCCTTGTTCCTCGAGTTGAGCATAAGGAGTGTGGTCTTCCTCTTCAATGAAGAACTCTGTCTCCTCGTCTCTGCCCAGTTGTGATGCTTCTATGAATTCAATGGTTGCGGCCTCTTCAATAGCTGTGAATTCATCTATCTCTTCAGTTGTTCCTTCTGCCTTGGTGTTGAGTGTACGTCTGAAGTTGACAGAGAAGCATTCTTGTCCAACAGGGATATCCACCTCTTCTCGAGTATTTCTCATTCTGGTGAAATGTGAGATGGGTGTCCCTATTAGGATAAAGTCCGGTGTGGGGATGTTGAAGACATGAAAGTTCAGGAATATAGGCTGTCCGTTTACTTTCGTCTTAATCTCCCCCAGAACCCCTTCTGCATGGTAGACTGTGTTCTCGTATAACAGCCTTTTTTGCGATGGGATCAGGCTGGTTAATGGGAGCTTCATCGATGCAGCCGCTTCCTTGGACAAGATGTTGATCTTGGCTGTTAAATCATAAGCGACTCATTGATTATCCCATACCCCACAATCTATTTGAATGCTTCCAGGCTTCGAATGTAACTTTACAATCTCTCACGTGCATTCTGCTTCTTGGAGCCATTCATCACTGAAGACGGCGGAAAGCTGATGCAATCTTTCATCATATTCCATCCTATCTTCCCAATCTATTCTGTCTAGCTCAGCTCTGTCCAAGCACCCATTCTTCTCAACTGGGTAGTTTCGCGTATCACCAAACCTCGATAAGTCAACATCTTCCTCGTATGGCATAATGGGGAGAATAGACTCAACTTGGTTGTGTCCTTCAGCAAGAAGTATGTCTTGGAATAGCTTTGGATTCATGGGGCAATCAAAGAAGAACTCTTGCTCTGATTCTGGCCTTGGCTCTTGCACATGTTCTGGAACAGGCTCAGGAGCATGTTCTGGTATAGGTCTAGGAGCAGGTTCAGGAGCTGGTTTTGATTCTTGGGCTGCCTCTGGAGCTTTCTCAACTGGTGGAGGTTCACTGTCGGGTGCTTCCACACATGCTTCTTCCTCTTTCTCTGGTGGACTGACTGAAGGTGCCTGTGAAACAGCTTGAATTTCTTCTTTTGGAGGTTCAGCTGCACATGCTTCATAGGCATTCAGATTGCTGAGAATCTTTTTCAGCACCTCAAACCCTTCCATTGTTGTCTTGTACAGGAAAGAGCCTCCCAAGGCTGCATCTAAGAAATTGTAGCCTTAGGGACTGAGTCCTGCAGCGAAGTGTTGAAGGAGGATGGCTGATGGAATTCCCAGATCTGGACCTTCTTGAGTGTAAGAGAGGAAACAGTGCTAGGCAGCTCCTAATGGCTCATCTTTGCCCTGCTCAAAGTTAAAGATCTTCTTGCGAAGAGCGATAACTCTTGAGAGAGGGAAATAGTAGAGGCAAAAGAGCTTCGTGAGAGTGTACCAATCTCCGTCTGCTTCACTCACATGCAAATAGTACGAGTGAGCTGCTTCGCCAGTGATGGAGAAAGGAAACATCATCCATCCGAAACTTTCTTGTGGAACTCCTGAAGTTACCACAGTGGCGTAGAGTCGCTCAAAGTGGCGTATGTGTGCATACGAATTAGCATTATCTTCCCCGCTGAATAGTGTCTTCATTACCAGTTCTATCAGCTCAGGACAAATCTCATAGCTTGGAGCAGTGATTTGTTTTGATGCTGGTGGAGGCTCCAATAGTGCTCCTTTTGGAACCATGTTGTCGAAGATCGACAGCATTTCCATAGTGTGATGATAAAACAAGAAATACAAAATACAAAAACAAAAATAAAGAAAATAAAACTACCCTCTAACAGACGACTCTAGGTTCGAGTTTCTAGAACAGCTACCGTTCCCCGGCAATGGCGCCAGAAAGCTTGTTGGCAGTCCAAAGGCCTAACAGAAATTAATCCGCAAGCGTACGGATACCGATGTAGCTTTCACTCAGGAGTATTCCTAAGGTATCGAATCCACAGGGAACGAACAGTGTAAAAGAGACTCTAATCCTAGCAATTTATCCGAATAAAGGGGGCACGCAAGGGTTCTAATGAATGCAGCAATAAATAAAAGAGTCTTCTGGCCAGGCATTCTAATGTTAAGGAATTATGTAGCTGGATAACTCGGTAAGGTCCTTACTCTATCATTCGTTTCGGGGCACGCGTACTTCCTTAGCAGACAATCCGAGAATTAGATTCGACCACTAAAGACAATACCCGCTATAATTAAGACCCTACCATCTCGATAACCCGGACGTGACGGATTGCAAAGGCCTGAACACGCCTGTCACACGTGGGGCTACCGTCCTCCGTGGGGTTACGGGCAAATCAGGGATAACTCAAGATCTAAACACCATGTTTACATCTATCATTACAACTAGCGAGCCTGGCGATAAGCTAGTCAACATTGCAAGCATTCAAATAAATAAATACTTACTATATACCTGAAACCCACAAATGAATAGAGCAGAATATCTTAATTCATTATCCGACCAATAATATCCTTACATGTTGCCCAGCCTGGAAGATGTGGTAGACTACTCCCAGGCAGGAAGCATAGCCGAGGCGAAGTAGAAGCGGAGCCCCGACATCCTCCGAGAACTCTGACTCTCCTTCCCTCTCACTCACTCACTACTATAGCAGCGCTTTGCTACTAAAAGAAACTAAATAAAGTATGTATCAAGGTGCGAGTTGTTCTGGAGCTGGTGAGGGGTATTTATAGGGTCCTTAGGACAGGGGGGTATTTGTGGCAGAAGATGGAGTGGCAGGCGCTCCAAGCTAGGCCGGCCGGCCTACACGGGGAGCCGGCCAGCCATCCATTGTGGCGGCTCGCCACCGCCTTTGTCCTGGATGTCCCAGATTGCTTCCTGATGGCGGTTGGATGGTCGGTTACTTTGTGGGGGCGGCAGAGTTAGCGTGGCCTTCAAGTTTAGGCCCAATAGCCCATGTTCTGATAAGTCGGTTGATTTCTGATGGGCTGGGCCTTGGTTTGGATGTGGTGGAGCAGTGGAGGCCTTGCTGGGAGAAGCTTGGCTGCAGGGGGAGCCTGAGTAGGCCGGCCGGCCTATGATTGGCCGCGGTCCACCTTTTCTGCATTTCTTCATGATTTTCCTTGTATTTTATTCCTGCACCAATATCTCACCAAAACTCGTGGAAAGCCATTATTGAAAAAGAATGTTTATTTTATCCCTAAATGATGGCTTTTATTGACGGTATTGGAGGTGTAAAATCGGTCAAATTACACCGTCAACAATCATCCAGATTGGTTAGCTAATCCTGTACTAGTACGTAAGAAAAATGGGAAATGGAGGATGTGTGTTGACTACACAAATCTCAATAAGGCGTGCCCAAAGGACCCATTTCCTTTGTCGCGCATCGACCAAATTGTAGACTTGACGGTAGGGTGCGAAACCCTCTGTTTTCTCGACGCCTACTCGAGGTACCATCAGATCCCGATGAAGGAGTCGGACCAACTCGCCACGTCTTTCATAACCCCTTTTGGTGCGTACTGTTACGTCACCATGCCTTTTGGGCTCAAAAACGCTGGTGCAACCTACCAACATTGCATGATCAAATGTTTCGAAGATCTCATCGGAGAGGTCGTAGAGGCATACGTGGATGACATCGTAGTCAAGTCCAAACACACTGATGATCTGGTGTCCGATCTTGCCAAGGTCTTCGACAGGCTGAGGGCGAATGGGGTCAAGTTAAATCCAGAGAAGTGCATATTCGGTGTTCCTAAGGGCATGCTCCTTGGTTTTTGCGTGTCCGAGTGAGGCATCGAGGCAAATCTCGAGAAGATCGACACCATCCTCAAGATGGGGCCGATCCAAAACGTGAAGGGCGTCCAACGAGTCATGGGCTGCCTCGCGGCGCTCAGCCGGTTCATCATCATGACTCGACAAGCGAGGGCTACCCTTGTATCGCCTACTGAAGAAATCCAAACACTTCGAGTGGACGTCAGAGGCGCAAGAGGTGTTGGACGGACTCAAGTCTGCCCTCATCAATCCTCCAATCTTGACTGCCCCGACCCCAGGGGAGACGCTCTTGCTCTACATCTCTGCCACGACGCAGGTGGTGAGCACGGCATTAGTTGAGTGAACCAGGGCATGCGTTGAAGGTGCAAAGGCCGGTATACTTCATAAGTGAGGTCCTATCCGTCATAAAAATGCACTGGATCCAGATCCAGAAGATGCTTTACGCGGTCGTCATCACCCGACGAAAACTGCGGCACTATTTTGACACCCACCACGTGGCCGTCGTGACTTCTTTTCCTCTCGGCGAGGTCCTTATAAACAAGGAGTCGGCGAACGAAATCGCAAAATGGGCAGTTGAGCTCATGGGCCAGGATCTCGAGTTCGTCCCCAGGCGGCGATCAAGTCACATGGGCTCACGGAGTTCATCGCCGAGTGGACCGAGGTACAACTCGCGACCGCCCCAGTTGACTAGGAGTGTTGGAAAATGTACTTCGATGGCTCCCTCACGAAAAAGGGGGCCGGGGGAGGATGGGTGCTCGTCTCGCCTCTCAAGGTGCGGATGAGGTACGCGGTCCGACTCAACTTTCCGGCCTCACACAACGTCGCCGAGTACTAGGCTCTCGTAAATGGTGTTAAAGCCGCGATCGAGCTAGGAGTCAAGAGGCTAGAAGTATTTGGAGACTCGCAGCAACGAGTTGAACTGCGTCAACCCAAAGATGGCTGCATATTGTGCCGAGGTGTGCCGCCTCCAAGAAAGGTTCGATGGCTTCGAAATCTCGCACCTGCCACGACTGCAGAATGAGGCGGCTGACATTCTGGCCAAACTGGCCTCCAACTGAGAGCCGGTCTCATCCGGGATTTTTGCCAGTGACCTTAGCAAGCCTTCCATCAAGGAACCACCCGATGAGCACTCGGGGGCTGAGGCCACGCAGCCAGAGCCGAGTTAGGGTCCGACCCCTGATGAGCCCTCAATCGAGAGGGAAAGTCGAGCTGTTTTCATTGTCACCGGGATGGACAAAGATGACGGGGATCGGGACCCGGATCCCGACCCCCCACCCAATGACTGGATGCGACCCTTCTTCGATTACCTACTGAGGGAATGACTCCCCTCCGACTCGACCGTGGCAAGGCGCGTCGCTCGCCAAGCCAAATTGTTCGTCGTCATGGGGGGAGAACTTTTCAAGAAAGGGCATTCTGGTGTCCTGCAACGTTACATCCCCCTCGATTACGGGAGGCAATTGTTGCAGGATATCCATGAGGAAGCCTGCAGACACCACGCGGCCCCCTGCAGCCTTGTCGGCAATGCTTTCCGGCACGGTTTCTACTGGCTGACAGCGGTCAGGGACGTGGAGGAAATAGTGCGCACCTGCGAAGGGTGCCAATTCTACGCGCGACAGACCCATTTGCTGGCACAGGCATTGCAAACAATCCCCCTAACATGGCCATTTGCCGTATGGGGGCTCGACTTGGTTGGTCCCCTGAAAAAGCACCCGGGGGCTACACCCACTTACTCGTGGCGGTGGACAAGTTTTCGAAGTGGATTGAGGCCCGACCTCTCACCAAAATAAGATCCGCCGAAGCGGTAGCCTTCTTTCGAGACATCGTTTACCGTTTTGGAGTCCCGAACTCCATCATCATGGACAATGGCACGCAGTTCACTGGAAAAGTGACGGATACCTAAATTAGGGTATCCTGATCTAGAATACTTAACTCTGCTAATCATCTTAGCTTAAGTGTGCAAGGCCCACGGAAATAGGTCTACGACAATGAACTGCTCGAGGGGACCACCGCCGACCCCGAGAGCGCATGAGAGTTCCGCCTCGCCCGACCCCGAGTCGAGCGGGGCCCATGACTTCCGCCTCGCCCGACCCCGAGTCGGGTGGGGTCCAAGGACTCCGCCTCGCCCGACCCCCAGTCGGGCGGACCCACAAGCCACGCCTCGCCCGACCCCGAGTCGGGCGGGCCCACGATCCCCGCCTCGCCCGACCCCAAGACGGGCAGGACTCGGCGACTCCCGCTCCGCCCGACCCCGAGTCGGGAGGCTTCGCTGAGAAGCTTTCCCTCTGACAAGAAGGATAGGCGTTTACGACAAGTAACTGGAGAGCCTTAACTCCGCTCAGCAACTCGCCCACTTGCAGGAATACGATTTGATCTGCACAGTGGCATCCGTCCCATCCCACAGCGCCGCCTGACACCTTGAGCGCATCAGCGGGATGGCTACTGACATCATCATCACCATGAACAGGGATGAAGACTGGACCGGCGACAAGACGGTCGCGACAGTCCGGGTGGAAATATCAACCACCTGCCCGGCGACCACGCTGACAGGACGCCGCCTGACTAGAGCCCCTGTAGCGGATAGGGTTCTGACTAGCGCGGCGCGTAGCCGCGCCGCCCACAACTCGAAACCCCGTTCCCACTTGTAAACCAGCTTACTCCTTGGACTATAAAAGGAGAGCCTGGTGCATGGTGAACGGGGTATGCAGCACGCGACATATGATCCAACCTAATCTCTGAGTCCCGGACGACCCAGAGTTGACACAAACAGACACAAAGAGGCTTGGAGTCCATCTCCTCCCTCACCACCATTTGTAGCTCCCCTCTGCAAATCAAAACACGAACCTCCCACGAACTGGACGTAGGGCATCGATTGCCTGAACCAGAATAAACACCGTCTCTCTTGCAAATCCCCGCCATCGTGAAAGACTGTCAAGCGCCGTGATTACAAATTTACTTGTCGGCCGGTTTCTTAACACCGACAAAAAGTTCTTGGAGTTTTACGACGACTACAACATCATAGTCGATTGGGCAGCCGTGGCGCACCCCTGAATGAACGGGTAGGTCGAATGCGCCAATGGCATGATCCTCCAGGGACTCAAAGCCCAGAATCTTCAACAAGCTGAAGGATTGTGCCGGCTGATGGGTGCAAGAGCTCCCCTCGGTGCTCTGGAGTCTCCGCACGACCCAGAGCCGAGCAACTGGACACACACCCTTTTTCATGTTGTACGGGGCCAAGGCGGTGCTGCTGACCGACCTCGAGTACGGATCCCCTCGGGTCCAAGCCTTCAAAGAAGAGAACAACAAGCGGTTCCTTGAAGACGCGCTCGACCAAATCGACAAGGATCGAGAGGTTGCCCTTCTGCACGGGACAAAATAACAGCAAGCGCTGCGACGATACCACGGACGACGCGTTCATGGGTGAGCAATCAGTGTGGGCGACCTCGTCCTCTAACTGGTGCAAAGCAACAAGGACCGACACAAGCTCTCTCCACCCTGGGAAGGACCCTTCATCATTTCAGAAGTGCTCCGCCCCGGGACCTACAAGCTGATGGACTCGGAAGGCCGGCAAATCAAGAACGCGTGGAACATCGAATAGCTATGTCGCTTCTATCCCTAAGTCCTTCTTTTTTGAAGTTCCTTTTCTTACTTATGCCAAGTAGGTTCTCCTTTTCTTATCGAAATCACACAAATCGGGGCAGCCGCTGGGTCTGACCCCCCACTCGGGGGCTCCACCCGGCGGGTGCGGTGGCAACACCACGCGAATACCAAGCACAAAACAGCGATGCCCCGGCGAGAACAACACAATCTCACCGGGGAACGGGTCCAGCCTTCTGTGCAAGGGGCACGCGTTCCGACTCCCTCATGCACACATTATCGCTTCGAGATGACAAGTAAGGGGCCAAGGCCTGGAACCCGACTACCCAGTTCAAGGGCACCTGACGCTCCAGTAGCTAAGGACGGCTCAAACCAGCAGCACGGGCCTCGAACCGGAAACTCTGACACTTGAAATCAAAAAAGCAAATAATCATGGCGCAAACAAGGGATTAAAACAAAATTAACAATGTTAAAGACATGCACCGCATGTTCACGACCCTTACATCGTTTTTGTTCATAACGAAAGTAAAACAAAAGGCCCTTGGGGGCTCGACATGACCTAACCTAACCACTATTCCTTCTGTCCTTCTTCAACAGGCGGAGTGCGAGGCGGAAGGAAATCTTCCTCGACACGAGGAGGATGGAACTCCTCCTTGTACTCTTTTAGGAAGCGTTTGGCGCTGGGGGACACCTCCCGCTCAATTGCCGCCAGGTCCGGGGGAGAATTCCCCTCGGCGAAGCCCTCGGCCATCACCTCCACCTCATCCATGGCGTCAAAATGGGAGCAAAATACGGTGAGGGTCAGGCGGATGCCAGTCCCCATCGCCTTTTCCTCCAGGGCCCTCACATGGAGCAGCAGATCAAGCACCTGCTGCACTGGCTCACTGGGCTCGCCCGTCATCTTCATCCCGACTTGGGCACACGAACGGATGTCGAGGCACAGTCGGCTAAGCTGCTCCACCAAGGCCTCTGACTCCGACAACCTCCCCTCAAGATCTAAACAAAAAAGACGCGATGGTGAGGTACGAACAAAAGCATAAAAGAGAGAGCAAGTGCAAATCGCTTACCAACACATCTTTTCTTGAGCTCGACCCCCTCATTGATGAGGCTAGCGAGGGAAGCCTCGGCGGCTTCCTTCCTCTTCTGCTCCACATCCACCTGAGCGGCGGAGGCCTCTGCCAACTTCTCGGCCGCCTCAGCCCGCGTCCTCGATGCCGCCGCCGACGACTCAGTGTCCACAGCACGCTGCTGAAGCGCGTCGACCTCCTTGCGCAGGTCGGCGAGCGCCCTCTCAGCCTCGTTGGCACGACGGATGGCGGCATCAAGCTCGGAACCTTGCTTTTCCAGCTGCTCCTGTTGAAGGCGCAGTTGATCCGACTTCAGCTTGCTGTTCATCAACACGGCCTGCGCCCACACGCGAAATGGTGAGTTAACGCCGAGAAAAACAAGAAATAATAACCAAAGGAAGGAGACTAGGGAAGAAAATGGCCAGACCTCAAAGGGGACCCGCATGGTGTCCATCGCACGGAGGGCCGACCCCAGAGCGATGTGGGCCGCGTGCACGTCCCAATAGGCTCGGCCACAGCCACAGCCACCCTCCATCTGCTCCCATAGCTTCGAGATGCTGGAGTCAGCGGCGCCGGTAGAGAAGGACATGCCTTCAGCGCTGACCATGAAGTTGTGACCCCAGCCCGACGCAACAACTACACTAGCCGGCTCTTGGGGTCAGGACCACTGGGCGGCCTGATCCTGGACGCCGGCACCATGCGCCGCCGCCGCCGAGGCCACTATGCTTGAGGCCATCTCGGGTGAGAGACGCGGGAGGACCTCGACGTCCGACCTCTTCTCGGCCCACCCAGCATCGACTGGCAGCATCCTCCACGGACGGGGGCACGGACGAAGTGGCTGGATGGGAGACTTCCTCGCTCGGCGCCGCGCCTGAACTACTCGACGGCGGTACGGGACCCTCATTGCCTCGACCTTCCACAACCGTCGTCTTGGCTTGTTTGCGCAACACCTTCGCGAGCGCAAGACATGGTAGACCGCCTCCGCCCAACCGCCTATGAACAGACAGAGAAAAAGTCAGCCAAGGAAAGAAGAGACATTGCATGAATGAAAAGCAAGAACTCACCAGGCCTTAGGGCGGATGCGCAAAAATCGATCCAGCACGAGATCCGAGTCATCAGGATGGCCCCTCTTGTGGCCGAACACGGAATCCGATCCGTGGGTTCCCTCCGGTGGGACGACGACGGGCGACGGGACGATGGCAGGCTCCGACTTCGCCGCGACGCCGGCGCCTGATGAGACTGCAGGCGCTCCCATCGCAACCTCATCGCACGCAGGTGTCGCAACCTCCAGCTCATCGCGGTTGTTACCGTCCGCCCTAGACAGCGAACTGCCTCCCTCAGCCGCCGACCACTCACCGACTTGGGGCCCGATCAACGACCCCGGCACGTCCTCTGTCGGCGTCTGCACCGGGTGTTCTTGCGGCTCCTCGAGGTGGGTACGGCCTTCCAGACCGGTACCAATCTTCCTTAGAGGTCAGGTGGTTGTTGACGGTCCTTAAGTACTACTTTTGACCGTCAATTACCTACATAAAAGAAATAAAATGAAAACCAAACATAGTGGTAGGAGTTTATTGCTAACGAATTCCATGAGTGTTGGTGAATTTGTGAGTGTGGGTACATTTCATATCAAAAGGAGGGAATTCACATCAAGAAGGCCACAACATATCACTCTGAGAAAATCAGCACAGGCAGCCCAACAAGATATGGATCAAAATTCATACAAAACTCAACCAACATGGGCCAATGCACGAAGATCATTGAATAAGACATCAAGGAGGACCCCTCGGCCAAAGCCCAAGGCCAAATGGGCCAAGGGGGGGGGGGGGTCGGCCGACCCCAAAACCTAGGTCAGCCGACCTGTGGCAGAAGCCCCTCGGGCCCATCTTTGACCTGCTGGTCGCCACCGCCTTCCTGATGTCGGTTCCGCCTGCATTTAATGCATTGAGGTGGTGCATTGAGGCAGGTGGAGGCCCCCAAACCGACCTACTCAAGTCTATAAATAAAGGGGTACCCTCTCTCCTCAAGGACACACAAGAAGGAGAGCCTCATTCCACTTCCAAGGGCTAGAGCCCCTTGTACACTAGTAGAGTAGGGAGAGAGTAGGGTAGGAGAGAAGGGTAGTCCTCCCCTTGTGAGGACTTAGCCCAAATCTTGTATCTTGGAGGATACTTATTTATAGTGGAGTGTTCTTCGTTCGTCATCGTTCGTTCGTCGTTGTTCATCGTTCGTTCGTCGTTCATCTTCATTACAAGTAAGTATTCTCGATCATCTATTGGATTGTATGTTTCTATTCTAGTATAAGTTCTTCCCTTACTTGCTTGCATGATCATCATTCTATTCAAGTAAGCATTTAGAGGCAGAATTTATCTTTAGTCTTGTGAACTAGAATAGGTCTGGCAGTGAGGACTTGATTGCCTTGTTGTCACGTGACCTTGGGACTGGCATAGCGACTTAATAGCCCTAGTGCCACGTGTCCTAGGAGAGGGTCCCTGGTAGGTGGTGACAGCCCTGCTTTGCTTAATCCTCTCTATTCTAGGGAGTTGGCTGCTTGGAATCGGTCTGGCAACGAGGACTTAATTGCCTTGTTGTCACATGACCTTGGGACTGGCATAGCGACTTAATAGCCCTAGTGCCACGTGTCCCAGGAGAGGGTCACCGGTAGGTGGTGACAGCCCTGCTTTGCTTAATCCTCTCTGTTCTAGGGAATTGGCTGGTTGGAATCGGTCTGGCAACGAGGACTTAATTGCCTTGTTGTCACGTGACCCTAGGACTGGCATAGGGACTTAATAGCCCTAGTGTCACGTGTCCTAGTAGGGGAGTTTGCCGGTAGGCGGTGACAGCCCTGCTGTGTTTACTCCTCCTTGTTCCAGATAGAACATCATCCATAGGAATCCTCTCTACCCATACCTACCATCCTTCTTCGTGTCCTTGGACCAGCTAGACTAGTAGATAATTCCACTCCGTTCCTTTGGGATAATATAAATAACGATACCCTTGAATACTCACGGGTGAAGTGCTACAACGGTATTCTCCGTACGCCTGCGGATTTATCTGTGACGTTAAGAAATACCAACAAGCATTTCTGGCGCCGTTGCCAGGGAACGGTTGTTGTTTTGTCTTCAAACCTAGTTGGTCCTCGTATTGTATCCTTTTATTTATCCTTTTTCCTTTTTCATTATCTATCATCAATCTTCCACCATCTATCATTTCTACCCTTTCCTTGAAAAACACCAAAAACATTTATAATGGAGCCAGAACCCACAATCCTATCCTTCTCGGCTCCAAGGGGAGAGTTGTTAGAGCCACCACCATCCTCCAAACACATTTCCACATCCGGCTATAACCTCGACCCTGCCTTTATAACCATGGTGCAAGGACAACCCTTCTCTGGGCTTGAACAAGAAAATCCTTATGACCATCTACAAGAGTTCAAGCAATTGTGTTCATGCGTCGAGATCCAAGGCATGGCACAAGAAACCGTGAAATGGAAGTTGTTTCCTTTCTCCCTTCGTGAGAGAGCGGAACAATGGTACAAGTATGCCGTCGGAAGCACGGCGGGGGATTGGGAAAAACTCCGAGATAAATTTTGCTTAGCCTTCTTTCCCTCATCACGAATCGTTGCTCTCCGTATGGAAATCATCAATTTCTCACAGAATGAGAAGGAGTCCATAGGTGCGGCCTGGGTTAGGTTTTCCTTGCTAACTCTTACTGGCCCAAACTTGTCTATCCCCGATCCCATGCTATTGCAATATTTCTACATGGGTTTAGACAACAAATCCGCCCTATATCTTGACATCGCCGCTGGAGGGTCCTTTGCTTCTAAAACACTGACTGAAGGAAGAAAGATCTTGGATCAGATCACAGAAAATAATTCCTTCATCAGTCTTCTTAGTGAGTCCCTCCAAAAGCAAGTCGTGTCAAGCATCGAGGAACCCTCAACATCTGAATCCATCCCTTCTTTGTCCACATCCCACGATTCACCTGTTGAGCTTCCTCCGGTACCAAGAACAGTGATGGAGGAAGAAGAAATTCAACCTCCTATGTTCAGAGACAAATACAAAGAGTATTTTGAGAGAAGATCTTGAAATACCTCTACTTGGAAACCGAAGCCTACGGCATACCTTCCTCGCTTCGATCCTAATAACAAGCCTTGGAAATCCGCTTCTGCCTATCGCTCGAGACATCGAATAGTGCAGCCTCCAGATCCTGAGCAAAATCTTCTTGAGGAAGTTAAGATTATATCATCTTTTATACCTACTAAGCCTTCTATGGATGAGGATGCGGAGCTTTCCAACAAAACAGAGGATGAGTTAGGAGAATCTTTTCACCTATCCAAAACCGTACGGCCTCCATCACCATCACACTATCTTGATGAACCTTCCGAGTCCCCGTATGAGTTCGAGGAAGAAATGTGCGAAGATTATGGAAACACCTCAAACTACATATGGGACAAGATGCCTCCTACTCCTCCCGATCCTCTCAAAGAAACATTTCCCAAGGAGGACATGAAGGAACATCTCGGAAAAACCACTTTCGCCACCACTACCACTCAAAATCCTTTGGCAAAACCTCATCTCGATCATGAACCACTTGAGCAAGTGATGTTTGTATCCCCATTCACATCTTTGGATCTTGCTCTACATAAGGATGAGAGGTTCTCCACCCAAGATGAGGATAGAGAAGAAGAATCATTCCTCGCCCAACAATCCTCATCACCATCGTTCTATCTTGAGCCTCTTCCCTCTAGCCCTCCGTGCACCATTCTTGTTGGTGATCAAGAACCTCTTGAGAAGGAAAACTCTTGGGCTATGGACTTCCCTGAGGCATCAACTCTAGAAGACCCTAATCCTTTTCATGGGCATGAAAGTTTATTCCTTGAAAACCCACAAGAAACATGCTCATTTGATAGTTCTCTAGAGTCATCGCCCGTTGAACCTGATCCTTTGCATGGCATGAGAGCTTCTTTCTTGAACACCCACAAGAAACATGCTCATACCATGAGTCTCTAGAGCCATCACCCGTTAGAGCCAAAACCACGTTTGATGCCTACAACCACCTTGGTCCTTCGTTTTATTACTTGTTCTTTAGGATGGTTGTAGATGCTTTCATTTATCATAAATATTGCAAATATCGTTGTGGTATGTTGGCACTAACCATGCAGATCATTCTCCCGGATCTCATCATGGAGCAAAGAACAAGTGTGGGGGACGATCCCTCCCCCACAAAGGTGAGTTATATCGCAACTTGTATCCTTACGCTTTCATTTCAATTGATAAAACAAAACGTTAAAGCTAGGCATTTTTATTTCCCATTGCAAACATCTAATGTGCCTTTAGTTATTTTTGCTGAATTCAATAAATTTAGGCTCCCCGGTCTTTAACCCCGGTAGAGTCCTTTTTGTATTTCCACACTTTCTTGTTTGTTTTGAATAAATAAGCCAGGTACAAGAACAAGTGTGGGGGAGATCTCTTGTTCCTTCATCAAGCACACATTTGAGATCTCCCACTAACATGATGCACAACGTCGCACCAATCAACACGCAAATGAGTGGAGCCATCGGGACAAGAAGACAAAGATTAATGCTATGACCCCTCTTGGTCTCCACTTCATCTAAGGCGACGGTTTGCGCATCCTATACCCTACTCTCCAATTCTTGAGTTAAAATAAATTTCTTACATCAATCACTAAAATTTAACTCAATGACAAAACAAATCTTTTATCCCTCAACAAACTTGCATGCTTCGGTTTGGTTGGCCTGCATACTCTTTATTCCTCGCTTCACACGCCTGTTGCTTGTGAACACCAATATCATAGGACCCCATGTTTATCTAAGTTGTTGGTGAGTGTGATATGGTTGGATGAGAGGAATCTTGCTTCTTCTGCTTAGAGTACTTGGGAATTTATTTCGCAAAATTGAAAATCCATAGCTTTGCACTCCTCAATGATCTTATATTCCCACCAGAGCCAAATAGTGATCGCATTGAAAACCCCTACAAAATGCTGCTTGCTATTGCTTTGAGCTTTGTCAAATTGTGTGACCCTTGTGAGATGCTTGTCATACTTTCTTGATCAAGATTGTGCACATACACCACCACCATAAAACATGCTAAACTTCTACACTGGAAGTTAGCAACACCATTTCCATCCATCCACCCACCAAATAAATACTCCATCACTTGTTGTTGATGTCTCTCTCCAAATATTCTGGCAAAAGTGACATGGCTATCGAAAAAAAAAGAGAGAAGTGAAAAAAAAGAGAGAGAAAAAGAGAGTGCTCATATGCATAAGAGCATGAAGAAAGACATGCTCAAACATGTCGAGCATGATCCAAAAAAAAAGAGAGAAAAAAGAGAGAAAAGAGAGAGAGAGAGGAAAGAAAAGAAGTGTGATAGCCATGTTCTAAAGTAAAAGCCAGTCAAGAGAGAGACATCATCGCATCAAGGAGTATCCACCTCATTCCAATTCCCACACACATATCCACACATATACACATTCTTGATCAGATTGTATGGCTTGTTTTCTCTTTTGGATCCGCTCTTTGACTTTGCAATATAAGTGATGCAAGTATGCTCCTTTTCATCCCTACCAAGCTCCACATAAAGCCTTACATAGAAGTAGGATGAAAGGAGGCAAACCCGTTGCCTTGGTGAGGAATCATACACATTGAGCGATTTGAGAGAATCATTCGAGGAGTACAAGCTATGTTTTTGCTTTGGAAAATCTATCAAAAACCCAAGTTACTCAACAGAGGAGTATTGATGACTTGAATCAAGATTGTTCCATTCCTCAACCGCCCAAGATAGCATGTTAGCCACATCAAAGTTCACAGGTGCATGTATGGCTTGGAATAACTTGTATGCTAGCATCATACTATTGGAAGTCATGTTTTATCTTAATCTTCCACCTTCACTCGAGGACGAGCAAAGGCTCAAGTGTGGGGGTGTTGTTGACGGTCCTTAAGTACTACTTTTGACCGTCAATTACCTGCATAAAAGAAATAAAATGAAAACCAAACATAGTGGTAGGAGTTTATTGCTAACGAATTCCACGAGTGTTGGTGAATTTGTGAGTGCAGGTACATTTCATATCAAAAGGAGGGAATTCACATCAAGAAGGCCACAACATATCACTCCGAGAAAATCAGCACAGGCAGCCCAACAAGATATGGATCAAAAGTCATACAAAACTCAACCAACTTGGGCCAATGCACGAAGATCATTGAACAAGACATCAAGGAGGACCCCTCGGCCAAAGCCCAAGGCCAAATGGGCCAAGGGGGGTCGGTCGACCCCAAAACCTAGGTCGGTCGACCTATGGCAGAAGCCCCTCGGGCCCATCTTTGGCCTGCTAGTCGCCACCGCCTTCCTGATGTCGGTTCCGCCTGCATTTAATGCATTGAGGCGGTGCATTGAGGCGGTGGAGGCCCCCAAACCGACCTACTCAAGTCTATAAATAAAGGGGGCCTCAAGGACACACAAGAAGGAGAGCCTCATTCCACTTCCAAGGGCTAGAGCCCCTTGTACACTAGTAGAGTAGGGAGAGAGTAGGGTAGGAGAGAAGGGTAGTCCTCCCCTTGTGAGGACTTAGCCCAAATCTTGTATCTTGGAGGATACTTATTTATAGTGGAGTGTTCTTCGTTCGTTCATCGTTCGTTCATCGTTCGTTCGTCGTTCATCTTCATTACAAGTAAGTATTCTCGATCATCTATTGGATTGTATGTTTCTATTCTAGTATAAGTTCTTCCCTTACTTGCTTGCATGATCATCGTTCTATTCAAGTAAGCATTTAGAGGCAGAATTTATCTTTAGTCTTGTGAACTAGAATAGGTCTGGCAGTGAGGACTTGATTGCCTTGTTGTCACGTGACCTTGGGACTGGCATAGCGACTTAATAGCCCTAGTGCCACGTGTCCTAGGAGAGGGTCCCCGGTAGGTGGTGACAGCCCTGCTTTGCTTAATCCTCTCTATTCTAGGGAGTTGGCTGCTTGGAATCGGTCTGGCAACGAGGACTTAATTGCCTTGTTGTCACATGACCCTAGGACTGGCATAGGGACTTAATATCCCTAGTGTCACGTGTCCTAGTAGGGGAGTTTGCCGGTAGGTGGTGACAGCCCTGCTGTGTTTACTCCTCCTTGTTCGAGATAGAATATCATCCGTAGGAATCCTCTCTACCCATACCTACCATCCTTCTTCGTGTCCTTGGACTAGCTAGACTAGTAGATAATTCCACTCCGTTCCTTTGGGATAATATAAATAACGATACCCTTGAATACTCACGGGTGAAGTGCTACAACGGTATTCTCCGTACGCTTGCGGATTTATCTGTGACGTTAAGAAATACCAACAGTGGTGGAGATCCACGTCGCCGCGGTGGTTGCTGCTGGCCCCGGAGCGGTCCTAAAAAGCGAGGACCGCGGCAGCCTCACTCTTCGAGTCGCTCTCCCACTCACCCTCCGAGTCGTCCTCACCCTCCAAGCGGTCCTCATCCTCGCCGTCGTCATCCGAGCCGTGGTCCTGACCCCGACCCGGAATCCTCCTGCGACCCCTCCTGACCTTTCCGATTGCGCTTGGAAGCCTCCTTCTGCAGTTGGGCCTGCTTCTTCGCCTTCAAGGCCTGATTCTTCCGATGTCACCGCTCATTCGCCTCATGATTCAAGGCTCGCTGCGCGGCATCTTCGGGAAGTCCCCCCGGCCAGGACTTCCAACTGTAAAGCTCGGGCTGAGAGAAGAGCCAAGAAGTCATCAGTGAGGAGAAAAAAGGGGAAAATGGTACGGAAATAAGGACAAAAACCCAAAACTTACATGGCGGACGCACTTGACGTCGGGGATGACGGGAGGATGACCGGCGATGGGATACACGAAGTTCTCGCCTTCGAAGACGAGGTTCCCCCGCCCGCACGCTTCGGACAGCTGAGATCCGATCTCCAAATTGATGATCTCGCCGTCTGCCTCCATGACGGTCCCTGACAGTTCCACGCCCGGAGCCATTTCCCACAGTCGGAGCCTCCGCCCCGCAATGGGCAGCACCCGGCGCTTGTGGCAAAGGGCGAGGCACCCGATGGCCATCACACCACGGCGGTGCAGTTCCGTGATGGAGGAGATCAGCGATCCGTACTTCCTCCTCCCCTTGTCACCGATGCCGTAATGCCAGGATGCGGACTTCTCCTTGAAATAACGCCCGGTGAATTCAGGGAGCGGCGCCGTGGGGTCGTTGCGGAGGTAGAACCACTTGTCGTGCCACCCCGAGTTGGAAGAGGTCCTCGAGGCCTCGATGTACTCCACCGTCCTCTCTCGGTCGCGGAGTCGAATGCTCGCACACCCCACGGGCGGGTGCACGCGCACGCCGAACTCCTTGGTGTAATGGTGTTGGGCGTGGAAGAAGTGGAGGAAGAGGTCAAAGTGGGGGTCAATCTCCAGGTATCCCTCGCACATCGCGATGATGCGATGTGGAAGAACGAGTTGGGATTAAAATGATGGAGCTCGATGTTGTAGTGGCGGAGAAGTCCCCGAAGAAACCAGTGCAGCGGTGTCCCAAACCCGCGCTTGTGGAAGGGGATAAGCGACACCACATACCCGGGAGGGGGATTCGGCTCCGCCGTGCCTGTTGGCGCGATCCATTCCCGCCTCTCGGTCCGCTGCACGAGGAGCCCGGCCGTCACCAACCGCTCCAAGTCCTCCTCCTTCACCGACGACTTCATCCACGCGCCGTGAGCCATGGCAGCCCGGATCAAATCCCGCTAGTTGGGAGACCAGAGATGGGGGCAGCGGCGACGCGGAAGCGGTGAGGTGGATTGAATCAAGAAAAAGGGTGAATCGTGGGCGGATTGCAATGAATTGCGGCGAGAAGTGATGGGGGATGCAACAGAAAGTGAGAAGTTTGGGGGAGAAATGAGTGTGGGAGGAAGACGCCAAGTACGGCCGCCCCCCTTTATAATCCCTCAACCGTTGCGCTGCTCCGTGACCCGTCGCGCCCCTTCAATTTGCCACCTCGCGCATCGCGTCCGTGACACACCTTTTCCCTTCCCTTCTCGCGGAAGCCAATGCGGACAGAGACAACGTCGAATCGGTGCCCCAAGATTCGAACCCGTTGTGAATCGATAGGGGCGTCCCTTCACCTCCCTCGAACGGCTAGGGTTTCGACCAGAGGAGAAGGCTAGTCAAGGCCCACATTCGAAATTGACCATGGGCTGGGGGCATTATTCCCTCGTGCACGTTCGTTAGGACAAGGACAAGCGAGATGCCCGACTAAATGCCTGCAAGCGAGTGTACCACTCCCATCCTCCGCCAACTTCTCAGCCGCCTCAGCCCACGTCCTCGATGCCGCCGCCAAAGACTCAGCGTCCACAGCACGCTGCTGAAGCGCGTCGACCTCCTTGCACAGGTCGGCGAGCGCCTCTCAGCCTCGTCGGCACGACGGACGGCGGCATCAAGCTCGGAACCTTGCTTTTCCAGTTGCTCTTGTTGAAGGCGCAGTTGATCCGACTTCAGCTTGCTGTTCATCAACACGGCCTGCGCCCACACGCGAAATGGTGAGTTAACGCCGAGAAAAACAAGAAATAATAACCAAAGGAAGGAGACTAGGGAAGAAAATGGCCAGACCTCAAAGGGGACCCGCATGGTGTCCATCGCACGGAGGGCCGACCCCAGAGCGCTGTGGGCCACGTCCACATCCCAATAGGCTCTGCTACAGCCACAGCCACCCTCCATCTGCTCCCATAGCTTTGAGATGCTGGAGTCAGCGACGCCGGTAGAGAAGGACACGCCTTCAGCGCTGACCATGAAGTCGTGACCCCAGCCCGACGCAACAACTACACTAGCCGGCTCTTGGGGTCAGGGCCACTAGGCGGCCTGATCCTGGACGCCGGCACCATGCGCCGCCGCCGCCGAGGCCACTATGCTTGAGGCCATCTCGGGTGAGGGACGCGGGAGGACCTCGACGTCCGACCTCTTCTCAGCCCACCCGGCATCGACGGCAGCATCCTCCGCGGACGGGGACACGGACGAAGCGGCGGGATGGGAGACTTCCTCACTCGGCGCCGCGCCTGAACTACTCGACGGCGGTACGGGACCCTCGTCGCCTCGACCTCCCACAACCGTCGTCTTGGCTTGTTTGCGCAACACCTTCGCGAGCGCAAGACGAGGTAGACCGCCTCCTCCTAACCGCCTCTGAACAGACAGAGAAAAAGTCAGCCGAAGAAAGAAGAGACATTGCATGAATGAAAAGCAAGAAACTCACCGGGCCTTAGGGCGGATGCGCGAAAATTGATCCAGCACGAGATCCGAGTCATTAGGATGGCCCCTCTTGTGGCCGGACATGGAATCCGATCCGCGGGTTCCCTCCGGTGGGACAATGACTGGTGATGGGACGATGGCAGGCTCCGACCTCGCCGCGACGCCGGCGCCTGATGAGACTGCAGGCGCTCCCATCGCAACCTCATCGCACGCGGTGTCGCAACCTCCAGCTCATCGCGGTTGTTACCGTCCGCCCTGGACAGCGAACTGCCTCCCTCAGCCGCCGACCACTCACCGACTTGGGGCTCGATCAACGACCCCGGCACGTCCTCCGTCGGCATCTGCACCGGGTGTTCTTGCGGCTCCTCGAGGTGGGTACGGCCTTCCAGACGGTACCAATCTTCCTCAGAGGTTGGGTGGTGGAGATCCACGTCGCCGCGGTGGCTGCTGCTGGCCCCGGAACGGTCCTGGAAAGCGAGGACCGCGGCAGCCTCACTCTTCGAGTCGCTCTCCCACTCACCCTCCGAGCTATCCTCACCCTCCAAGCCGTCCTCATCCTCGCCGTCGTCATCGGAGCCGTCCTCACCCACCAGATATTTGCTCCACGACAAAGCGGGGTCGAAGCCAACACAAGCGAAGGGGACTCCCGCGCCCAACGCCAAAGTGTTCTGCGCGGGACTCGGGGGCTGCTGTCGGGTACCCAAAACCAGGTACTCGCGGTCACCATGAAAGAACCACGTTTATAGTTAAACCATGGGAGGTTAAGCCTATGGAACCTCCCACGGGTCAGAAGGAGTGGCGAACAGGCCAGGCCCACGAGGCCTGGTCATCACGGACCTGGAGGCTAAAGGGCCATGACCAGCTTCGCGCCCCTGAGGACTGACGGGCCGAAACCACCCCGCTTCCTCGACCTCTTCCCCCGACCCTCACGGGGTCGGGGGATTCTCCGCCTCGGCCAGCCCCAGGCGCCCGACCCCGAACCCGATCGAGGGGTCAGACGGATGGGAGTCGGGGCTGAGTGGGTGGAGCGCATTAAATGGGACGCAAGTGGGCATCCTGCGACGACGTGCACCGCAAGTCCCGCACGTCCACAAGGACGTACAAAGCGGTCAAGATCACCTCCACGCGGCCACAGCGCATGCTGTATTTCTACAGGACAAACAGTGCATCTACAGGACTCGGACACCCTTGCCGCAGCGGAACAGTGGCCGGCATCATCATCACCCGCCGACGACGGCGCCGAAGAAGGAGGCACCCGCTCCTGCCTAGCCACCTGCCTACGATGAGCCACCAGCCTACGATGAGCCGCCAGCCTAAGCCAAGGGGGGGCCCTACCGGAACGAGATCACAAGATCTTCCTTTTCCCTTTCTTTTCTTTTTCTCCTTTCCTCCATCCTTGTACCGTCAAACTCTCCCTTGACAGATAAAAGGGGAGTCTTGACTCACGGCTAGGGGACCGCACCCACAATACCACACACTCGTCTCGCTCTTGCTACGCACGCAAGGACTTGGGAGCTTCTCCCTCTCTCAGAAAGCTTGTAATCCCCTACTACGAGTAACACGAACCATGAATGACATACTGGACGTAGGGCTTCGATCGCCCGAACCAGTCTAATCCCTTGTGTTAATCCCACATTCCAAAAGCAACCAAGCGCGTAGTCTAAATTCACTCGTCGGCCAGATTTCTCAACGCCGACAGCAGCGGTTAGACAAAAACCTAATACAGAAACTACTATGGCTGCAGCAAGTACTATTTAGCCCTCCAACAAACTAGAATCCGGTGAGTAAGGTCTGAGGTCCCTCGGACTATCCTGTGAGTAAGGTATGATAGAAAATGCACTTGTTTTTCCTATCCTGTGTTTTGAGAATTCTTCATTCAAAATGAGGCTAAGCATCTCCAATGAAGCTCTCATTTTTACCCCTTGATTCGTACATTTGAGAGCCTTTTCATCCAAATTGCTCCCGTGGTCCTGCCACAGCAAACATGCAGGGAAGTTCCCATGAGTAAGGTCTGATGTCCAGGGAATATCCCACGAATACGTTATGATAGGAAGTGCACTTGTTTTTCCTATTCCTATTGTTTTTAGAGAGTGGAGCAGGCTGCTCATCTCTCAATTCATCACCAGCTTCATTTCAGAAGAAGGTGGTATGACCAGAGCAGGATCCCCGAACTTACTGGAAGTTGTGCCAACTGCCAAGGTCACTGACGCGTTGGGCCGGGCCCGCAGGTCAGTGACCCCGGCTCATGTCAGGTGATCATGCACGCGTGGGGCCAGGCCCGCAGGTCAGTGACTCAGCCAATGAACTCCCCGACATTGGGAAGACCGGCACAGAGCTGGTGGTGGAGGCCGATCGCATTGCTGGTGAAGTGGCCGCAATAATATAGGCTTACCTGAAAAAAGTGTTATCAACAGGATTATCTAGTGACAACTTGATCAACCATTGCCAGTGAAAGACGTGCACCGATGATCCACCGTGGGCTCCTATGGCTCCGGCTATATATGTCATCTCGTCTATTGAAAAATGAAACTCCCAACGGGGAGCATCCTCAGAAACAGCACAACTTACGATACTACTGTACGTAACTTGATCAAACAATGCCCGTTACGAGGAACTTGTGCACCAGATGATTCATAGTACAATCTCTTTCATTGCAAAGATTTAGCACAGATGATAAGCATATCTGAATGAAAGCGCATCACGGGATTATCCTAGTAGCTTTATCAGACATTTTGCCAGCGAAAAACACAAACACGGGATGATCCTGGGTGTAGACCAATGAAAGCGCATCACGGGATGAGCTCGATCGGACATTTTGCCAGCGAAAAACACAACTAGGGGACGATCCCGGGTGTAGACCGTGAGGGCAACCACAAACCAGTGTGGGTGCTGACGGTGTAAAAACCAAAAAATTACCGTCAACTTACCTGTAAATAAAAGGCGAGCACCAATGTTCTATGTATTAAACTAATAAAATTCCACAAGTTTTGGATGTAAGCTTGTTTTGTAGGGTACAATGAAATATTGGTGCAAAAGTTCTTATACTCATGGAGAAATATCAAGTATGCAAAAGCACAAGACTCGGCTCCGACATCTCGGCAACACTCAAAGAAAGAATCAAGGATTATCATGGAAAATAATTATTCAAACTAGAGATTTGATCCCTCCATGTCAAAGCCATTGTCGAGATAGTCAAAATGGACTTTTGAATCACCCAATTTCGAGTCCAGGAGCACAATCTATGTCAATTCCAAAATTGAGAGCCAGGCTGAAAAGCAGTAGGCCGGCTGGCCCAAATCTAGGCCGGCCGGCCTACCTCTGTCTCCGTTGGTCCCCAGCTTCCTCCAGTGGGCTACAAACACCTCAAATCACGTATCCCAAGTGCCCATCTAGGTGGAAGACCAACCGACTTAGCAGAGTGGGCTGTTTGCGCCTAAACTTGGCCCTTACTCTACCACAACCGCCCCCACTGGGTCACCGACCTCTGAACCGACACGAGGAGCGCATCTGGAGCGTCCACACGGAAGGCGGTGGCCAACCGCCTCAATGTAGGGCCAGGCCGGCCTAGTAGGGGGGCTGGCCGGCCTACCTTGGCGGCCCCGCCAAGTAATCTTCGGCTATTTAATCCCCCCTGCCGTGAGAAGGCTATAAATACCCCTGGTGGCCTTCGGTTCAAATCGTACCTCATGGAAGAAGCATTCCACTTGTGTAGTTTAGAATAGGATTAGCGTTTTAGTTATGGGAGTTAGAGTAGAAGTGAGAGCTTCGCTCGGAGTTCCAGAGTTCTCTTCGGAAGTCGGTAAAGTTCTCTTGTATCTTTTCTTTTCTTAGATATTCTTTAATATAATTATTTTATTATTTATTTAGTTTAGTTTTCCTTTTAGTTTATATTTATTTATTTAAGTAATTATTATAGAGAAATTCTTGTGTTGGAACCACATCTGTGTACGATAGATTTAAATGAGTTGTTAGGGGAAGGCAGTAGGGACATGATAATCGCCTTATTGTTACGGAACCTTGCATTTGTTTCGATTTATTATGCATGGGTGGCTTGCTCTGATCTTTTCATGAGGAGTAAGTTATTTAGGATAGTTGCTTGCATGGTGCGAGGGATTATTCTAGACGTGAGTTTGCCCTCAACCCCACGGGATGATGTGGTAGCCGCAAGTGTATGTGACAGCTGCACCGGTCTCTGTAGTCCACCACGTTCGGGTTGAGTGTGTAGGGCCTAGACTCGGTCCTCTGTTAAGATACGTTGAACCTAATTATTGGGTTGCGTGTTTTGGTGGAGGCCGTGCCCCGACGCACTTGAATGTATCTGTAATGAAAGCTTAAGTAAATAGTTGTAGACTATCATGAAACTAAATGCTAACCCCTAGGCTAACTGATACCTTCTACTTGTTGTCCTCCCAAACTAAATGCTATCTCCTTGATATCTATATGATGGATCTTTTTCCTGAGTACCACACACACATCAAACATCTGTATCCTTGCTTTGGCCTAGTTTGCAAGTTATAAATAATAGATGTTTCCTTGTTAATTCACGATATTCTTAGCCTGCTTCCCTGTGGATAAATACAAATATGATAACCTTGGAATACTCCCGGGTGAAGTGCTACAATGGTGTTCCGTGCGCTTGCGGAATAGAAATATTTTATTATGCATACGTAACGCCAACAGTGGCTCCTCAGTTGTAGAGCCTATCGACCAAGATTGACCTACCGAAGTAAAAGCTCATTCCCCTTTCAGTCACCTCCTCACTCAGCCAGAACGCTTTGGTAAGTATCATAAGAAATTGAATTGCAATGGTTTTGAAGGGGTCATCAGCCATAGGGAATTGGCCGAGCTGCAGGACCAACGCAATAAATTCAAGATAGCGTGCACCATTGTCGTGTTAAGAGACAATAGGATCAGCGTCTCTGCATCGGACGTTGGTAGTCAGCTTGATGCTCTCCAGGAACGAGGGATAGATTACAACATTGCCTTCAATGTCGGGGGCCAGCTGATCCCTGCCCACCATTTTGTGTTGGCGGCACGGTCGAAGGTCTTTGCCCGTATGCTGTGCGGTGAAATGAGCGAGGCCAGGAAGCATGAGGTGAATATACAAGGTGATGCCACCCCGTTCACCGCTTTGGTGAAGTTCGCGTACACAGACTCACTGCCCTCCAACAATGAGCTTTGGACAGATGACGCTGTCAGTGCCTGGGGACAGTTACTTCGGCTTTCCGACTGCTATGGTATGGATCGGATGAAATCCTTGTGTGCGACAAGCCTGTGGGATGCTACCACGGAGTAGACAGTGTCTCGAACTCTGGTCTTTGCCATGGATGCTAAATGCCAGGAGTTGCAAGACAAGTGTGGAGAGTTCATAGTCAAAGAAAGCAACCTCATGGAAGCAATTTTGTCGGAACATTTTGTTTTCATAGCCTTAGAGTATCCTACTGTTATTCCTAGGCTTAGGAAGAAGGACGGCTTGATGATGTGTAATATATGTTCTTTTAAGTATTTTTGCATTCCATGTTTGAAAAAATGTACTAGTACTTTGCATTTCCTTGGTCAATGTATTTTTCTTTAAAGATCTCGGTCAATGTCTTAATGTAATGTGAGCTATATTTTGTACTTGTTCTTGACTCCAAAAAGTGGTGTCCGCGTTATTAACTGGAATCACCATCGACCGAATGACTAATGTTGTGCCAAAAGAGTAATCACAAATCCTTCCATTATGTTCCTTGGCTCCCAGCGACGTAATACTCCGTATCAGATATCAACATCGTCACTTGCCTCGTGCCTGTATATGTAATTTTTCCTGCCAACTGTACCCTTTATTTGGAGTCTGAAGGCAGCGGCGGTTAGACAAAAACAAACTAGAAAGTTCCGTTGAGTAAGGTCTGAGGTCCCCTGGAATTTCCTGTGAATAAGGTATCATAGAAAATGCACTTGTTCTTCCTATTCCCCTGTGTTGAGAATCCTGCATTCCAGATGAGGCTAGCATCTCCAATGAAGCTCTCATTTTTACCCCTTGATTCATCCATTTGAGAGCCTTCTCACCCATTTCATACAATCATCCAAACAAAAACATGAATCATCTCGTTCAGACAACAAAACGCCTTACTTGAACCATCCTATACAGAATCATCTTATCCATTGAACCATCCCATGCAGGATGGCATTAAATGAAGCAACCAAACACTACCTTACTTCACTACAATATCAGACTCTCAAATCTGCCCTCGTAATCCTAATGGTCCAGCCGCAGCAAACATGCAGGGAAGTTCCCTGAGTAAGGTCTGATGTCCTGGGAATATCCCGTGGGAAGCGCACTTGTTTTTCCTATATTCCCATGTTTTCAGAGAGTGGAGCAGGCTGCTCATCTCTCAAGTCGCCAGCTTCACATCAGAGGAAGCTGGTATGACCAGAGCAGGATCCCGAAGATACTGGAAGCCGTGCCAACTGCCAAGGTCACTGATGCGTTGGGCGGGGCCCGCGGGTCAGTGACCTCGGCTCACGTCGCGTGGGGCCAGGCCCACGGGTCAGTGACTCGGCCAATGAACTCCCCAACATTGGGAAGAGGCACAGAGCTGGTGGTGGAGGCTGATCGCATTGCTGGTGAAGTGGCCGCAATAATATGTGGCTACTATAATGGTGGTCCGTTTAGTTAGTAGTTTTAAGAAGCATGAGTATTTTGATATCCCCAGAACGATGCCCTTTTTGCGGCATCCTTTAAAGATAATTACCGCCAATAGTCAATTAAAAAAATGCATGGGTTTATTGGTGTACACGAAGCACAGCGTTTGAACGGCTCATCCTGTGTGAACTTGATCGTCATTGACAAGTGTAACAAAATACGTTCATCGGAGGATCCCAGTTGAGTTATCCTATAGCACGAGATTATCCGGTGTGAACGTGACTGTCTCATGTTTCATTTACAAAAATGGTTAGGTTGTAGTATAACAAGTAGAGGAGGCTTTTCATAAACCAATTGCTCGAGACCTTTATTATAAAGACTCCACTGCCAGACGTCACTTCGCTTATTCCCTCCATCCGGTCAGGAAACACTCGCTCCGTTCTTCCTCCATCTCCAAAGTCTGAAACTCGCTGGTTCCCGCAGCACCCGCCGCCATCCGAAACAAAAAAGTACCAGCACCACCGCCACCAAAGAACTGCTCGCATGGATCGCGGAGCCGTCCAACTCCCATCGACCTACATCGAGTTCACCCTCGAAAAAGCCTATGAGGCAAAGGATTCGCAGCCAGCGATTTTCACGGAGACCAACGAGTTCATCCTTGGTGGGCGCTGGTGGAGGATTCGGTGCTACCCCAATGGAGATGGGTCCTTGAACGCTGGATATGTGTCGGTCATTTTGAGGTTAATGGACGTTGCCCAAGAAGTCCGTGTCTGTTTCATCGTGGAGTCACGCGGCAACATCTGGGGGGATGAAATCAGGTGTCGGCGGAAATTCGCATTTGGTATCAAGGCGTATAGTAATTGAAGCGTCTCCGCTTTTCGCAGGATCGAGTCGGTATAGCGCTGATGAACAGACGCAACAGTACAACATATAAAAAGCACGAATTAAGTCTTTAAGTTATTACATTAGTCCAATTAAAACAACGAGTACACAGCGGAAGTCTTAACGATACAAATCCAAGTCCAAAGATAAAAGATACAAGCGCACGCGCTCACGATACAAGTGAATTCGCACCCAAAGCCATGAAGATGCGAACTCGAGAGGAGATCACTCCTCGGTCTCCCAGTGGGCTGTCCAACCAAAGGGTAGCTGGCCATCCCACTGCCCACCTCCACCCATAGAGTCAGGGATAAAGGTGCTACCTGCACAAAAACATAAAGAGCCAAACCCTGAGCAACTAATACTCAGCAAGACTTACCCGTCAAAGGTGGCTATCTACAGCCGACTCCTAATATGCAAGGCTACAAAGGGGTGGCTGACTCAATAGCATAACTCGCACTAATTACTGAGTCCTTACTTTCAAGTTTTATTTTCAAATTAAGTACTTATCCAGTAAAGCAGTGTGCATATAGCTAAAACAGATGTAAATAGCAATACATCAGATCATCAATATAGCAGTAATAAGATATAATGAGTATAAGTACTAGTCATCATCATCAATCATGTCACACTACGAGGTGGCGCACTGAGCAAGGTTGCTCTTGACCGAGAGCGGCGGCATCGATGTACATCCTGCAGGAGAAAAACCTGACCACACGCCACACACAGCAAAGGCCGTATGTAGCAACTATTCGCGAAGATCCCCCTAGAACTGGCTGAGTCTCACACCTCCCGAGAAAGGCCCTCCCGCACAGTCCCCGTCCCAGACGTACGCCCTGATTGGGAGGCATCCCTTCTCTCCCAAGTACCATGATAGAAAGTGCAAGTATCCGCGAGACACTAGGGCAACCTAAGCTACTAAGTTTACTAGGCCCATAAAAACACTAGCATGTGATCAGTACGTTCGAACTTGCTCAATAGGGCCAACAACGAACGGTCCTCAATCGACACAGACGGGGCTACACCACCGTGAAGGCCCAGCCTTCTCCAACCATCCTACACAAACAATTCCCCGTCCGGTCTCAACAAATCCTAAATCCATCTAGTACAATCCAGGGTAATTCCTAACTCGCGAGTGGGACCTACCACTCGACTTCTACCGTTCGCTAGCCACTACGCCTAGCAAGTTCTAACGTAACCTAGACCACATCTACAAAAATAGGACACAAGGTAGGATATGGAAGGGTAGTCCTATTGCAGTTCTAAGGTTTCACATCAACTCCTAATAAACCTAATGCACAATCAATTTCTAGCCCCAATCAAGTGATAAACAAAAATCCTAAATAGGGAGGCATGCACCGGGGCTTGCCTGGCTCAGGAGTGTAGCTAGCGGGGTCAGCGGGGTCAGTGTCCTGCTGCGGCTGCTCCTCCTGCACCTCCTGGGTCTGCTCCTCCGGCAGCTGGAAGTCGAGCGGCTCCGGGGTCGTCTCTGTCACTACACGTTATGACAAGGAACAATGCAAAGTTAGATGCAAGAATATGATGCAAAAATGATTTAATTACTTGATAGGACAGTCATTTGCACTGTAAGTGCAAATTATTAACTTTGTTAATTACTTTCGTCTGAAGTATTTCCTTCATTGACTTTTATTTAAGTTAACCATTTAATCAACTTAAGTTGATTAAATAAGTAATTCAATTTTGAAAATTAATCTATGTCCAGTGGCATTTTTCTGGTGAAAGTCACCACTGGATGTGATTTATGGTGAAGTTTGATGATTTGTTGCTTTACGGATTATTTATAATAATTTGTACAATGTAGAGACAATTTAAATCATAAGTAATTAATTAAACAGTGTATGACAGTAGATAAATGTTCTGTAAGTGTGTTAACAGTAGCTCTATAGGCATGCCAAGTTTCAAGATTTATGGAGCAACAGAAAATTAAATATGAATTAAATAATATCTGCATAAAAGCATTTTTACAGAAAACAGAGAACAAGACTTTGTGATTTCGAGTTTTTGCTGGATAGATCTTGTCATAAGGAGCCGAGGAAAATTGGTGTCACATTTTTATGATATGCATTCGATTTATTACGCATTTTACAAGCTCAAGACAATTTCTGGTGATTTAACTAAATTGGGAACAGGATTAAAAATGGCGTGACCAATCAGATCTGGCCACGAAGGCGACCACAGAATCTGGGCCGCACCGGATCTGGGCTGAGCCACACCAGATTTGGCCACTCGCGTGCGAAAACGCACGGAGGACCACACGGCTGGCCACACGGAATCCAGCACAGGCGCACCAGATCCGGGACCTTGTGGTCACCGGTGCGGTGGCCGGCGCCTTACTGGAGCGCGGCGGCGCAGCTCACCGGAGTGGGCTCCGGTGGCTCGTGGGGCTGGCCGAGGGCACGAAGAGGGAGCGCGGGAAGTGGAGTTTTCACCTCGACGAGTGGAAGCTTGCAGGGTAGGCCGGAGGGTAGTCGGCGACGAGCGGCGGCGGGTGGAAGATGACCGGCGACGTCGCGGGGTCAAAGCAGAGCACGGGAGCGAGGCGGAGTAGGGCGAGGAGCTTCACGGAGACGTTGTGGAGCTTGGAGTGGACACCGATGACGAGGAGGAAGCCGGGAAGACGGTCGGTGGTGACGAGCTACCCGCGGCGGTGAAGACCGTCGGTGGGGAAAACTCGAATCCGGCGCCTTGGCTACGGAAAAGAGAAAACGGTGAACACCGAGGGATGCGCAAGCACGACGCGAATGACGACGAGCAATGAATCGAAGTATGGCTCACCGGAGAAGACGGAATCGACGGCGGCAAGTTGGCTAGCCCATGGCCGGGCTTGGAGAAGATGGCCAAATCCTCGGGATCACAGCACGGAGAGGCGGAAGCGGCCCTGGAACTAGCCCCAGGACGTCATAGCGGCTCCACACGAAGCTTGGTTGGCTCGGAGCTGGCCCGACGGCGGCGAAACGCGGCGGAGCTCGAGCTCGAAGCGGGAATGGTGGCGCGCTAGGGTTTGGGGATGGCCGGGAGTGAGGGAAATGGCGAGGGAGGTGTGCAGACAGGCGAGGGGAGGTCGTTTGTCGCTGCGGCGAGGCGCGGAAGCGGGCCAGGGCGCTGCGGCGCTGTCCGTACGTCGACGGCGACGTGGAGCAACGGCTCCGACGCGCACAGTGAGACGAGAGTCGCTGACATGCGGGCCCGTCGACATCTTTTCTTTTTCCCGAATTAATTCAAACTGAAATTTCCCCGAATTTTGGCACACAAATTGGACTAGCAATTGAACTCCAAAATTCACAAATTTGGTACCATTGGAAAGCTCTTGAAAAGTTCTACCAACTGGACAACATGCACATCTGGAATCCAAAGGAATTTCAAATGGCAGCATTTCAAGTTTGAGCACTTTTTCGGCTTTGGGGATTTTATTGAGCTACCAAACGAATTTGTAAAATCACCAAAAATTCTCCAAACTTATCTTTTGAGAAGGGCTATCCACTGGTATTTTTGTTTGTCCAAGCTGTTCTGCAAAAATTTGAGTTGCTTCACAAGCATGTGTTTGGCCATTATTTGAAATTTGCATTTCGAATTTGAATTTGGGTTTCTTGTTGTCTTAGGTTCAGATGGCGATGCGCGTACTATCTAGCTCCAGTGACACGGGGTGTCACAGCCCTCCCCCTTAAAAGAATCTCGTCCCGAGATTAAGGAGGAAGGAGGAAAACGAATGGCGAAAAAGTGAAGAATGAGATGCAAAATGGAACAACGCAAAAACGTACCTCGGAGGAAGAAAACCGGGAAAATGGGAGTTTAAGAACTCCGCTGTCTCCCAAGTGGCCTCGGCCTCAGAGTGGTTGCTCCACTGCACCTTATAGAATCTGGTAGTGCTCTTCCTGGTGACTCGGTCCTTCTGATCGACAATACCAACAGGCTGCTCTGGGTAAGTCAAATCTGGCTCAAGCTGATCAACATCACTGACCACTCTGTCACTAGGAACCTTCAAGCATTTCTTCAGCTGTGATACATGGAATACATTGTGAACACCTGAGAGGTTGGAGGGCAACTCCAATCTATAAGCAACGGGTGCACACTGCTCAGAGATCCGGAAAGGTCCAATGTATCTCGGTGCTAGCTTCCCTCTGACACCAAACCGGCGTACACCTTTCATGGGAGAGACACGAAGGTATACGCGATCACCAACTGCAAACACCAACGGTCGGCACCTCCTGTCAGCATAGCTCTTCTGCCGAGACTTGGCTGCCCTCAAGTTAGACTGAATGTGTCTCACAGTCTCCTCAGCCTCTGCTATCAACTCAGTCCCAAAGGTGAATCGCTCGCCAGACTCTACCCAATTAAGGGGAGTGCGACAACGACGTCCATACAAAGCCTCAAAGGGTGCCATCTTGATGCTCTCCTGATAACTGTTGTTGTAGGAGAACTCTGCTAGCGGTAAACATTTCTCCCAATCCTTGGTGTGAGTGAGCACACAAGCGCGGAGCATATCCTCAAGAATCTGATTCACTCTCTCAGTCTGACCATCTGTCTGAGGGTGATAAGAAGCACTGCGGATCAAGGTGGTGTCTAAAGATGCATGCAGCTGCTCCCAGAAGCGAGAAACAAACTGGGGTCCCCGATCAGAAATAATAGTCTTGGGCACTCCATGCAAACAGAGAATCCGAGCGATGTACAACTCAGCATACTTCTGAACACTGTAAACTGGAATGAAGTGAGCTGACTTTGTCAATCGGTCAACAATCACCCAAATGAAGTCATGCTTCTGCGATGTGAGAGGCAAGCCAACAATGAAATCCATGCTAATATCCTCCCACTTCCAAGAAGGAACACTCAAAGGCTGTAATAATCCAGCTGGCTTCATATGATCTGCCTTGACCCTCCTGCAAGTGTCACACTCAGAAACATACTGTGCGACCTCCCGCTTCATGCGGGTCCACCAGAAGCGACTCCTCAAATCCTGGTACATCTTGTTGCTACCAGGGTGGATGGAATACTTGGACAAGTGCGCCTCATCAAAAATCTTCCTGCGCGACTCAAAGTCCTTAGGAACCACCAATCTGTCCTGGAACCACAGGACTCCATCCTCATCCTCTCTGAAACATTGGACTCTAGCTTCCCCGAGCTTGAGTCTCCTCCTGAGATGATTCACCTTCTCATCCTTCTTCTGCGCTGCCACAATCTCATCTCGCAGGGTCGGAACAAGTGATACATTGGCCAAGGAGCCATAAGCATACACTCGAAGACTGGGCTCTGCCTCTGCATAAGGAGCTGCGATGAGATTATTGCAATGAGCCTTGCGACTCAAAGCATCAGCAACCACATTAGCCTTCCCTGGGTGATAGTGAATCTCCAGATCATAGTCCTTGATCAGCTCTAACCATCTCCTCTGACGCATGTTCAGATCTGACTGCGTGAAGATATACTTGAGGCTCTTGTGATCTGTGTAGATGTGCACCAGATTTCCCAACAAATAATGCCACCATACTTTCAAAGCAAGTACGATAGCTGCAAGCTCAAGATCATGGGTAGGGTAATGGTCTTCATGCCTCTTAAGCTGTCGAGAGACATAAGCAATCACCCTCCCCTCCTGCATCAGTACACAACCAAGACCTGTACCAGAAGCATCACAATACACATCAAATGGCTTGGTGATATCCGGCTGTGCTAAAACTGGAGCGGTAGTGAGAAGCTTCTTCAGATTCTGGAACGCCTCCTCACACTGCGGGCTCCACACAAACCTCACATCCTTCTTCAGCAACTCAGTGATGGGCTTGGAGATCTTAGAGAAGTTCGAAATGAACCGACGATAATAACCAGCCAAACCCAAAAAGCTGCGAATCTGAAAGATACTCCTAGGTGCATTCCAATCCAGAACATCCTGCACCTTGCCGGGATCAACAGCAATGCCCTCTGCTGATATGACATGGCCAAGAAAAGGCACCTCACTAAGCCAGAACTCACACTTGCTGAACTTAGCGTACAGCTGGTGATCTCTCAAACGCTGCAACACGATCCGGAGGTGCTGCTCATGCTCCTCCTCTGTCTCTGAATAGATCAGAATGTCATCAATGAAAACCACGACAAATCTGTCCAACTCTGGCATGAACACTGAGTTCATCAAGTACATGAAGTACGCAGGTGCATTAGTCAAACCGAAAGACATCACCAAGTACTCATAGAGTCCATATCTGGTAGAGAAAGTAGTCTTCGGAATGTCCTCTGCACGGATCTTAATCTGATGATACCCAGAACTGAAGATCAATCTTCGAGAACACCTTAGCTCTAGCTAGCTGATCGAACAAGATATCAATGCGAGGCAACGAATACTTGTTCTTAATAGTCACAGCATTCAGTGGCCTATAGTCCACACATAGCCTGAGTGCCTGGTCCTTCTTCTTCACAAACAAGGCTGGACAACCCCAAGGTGAAGAGCTGGGATGAATGAAACCCTTGTCCAATAGCTCCTTCAACTGCACCTTCAACTCAGCTAACTCATTAGGGGCCATCTTGTACGGTTTCCTGGAGATGGGTGCTGTGCCTGGCTGTAAGTCAATGCGGAACTCCACATCACGATCTGGTGGCATGCCTGGCAAATCATCTGGAAACACATCGGGGTACTCACTCACCACAGGTATCATATCCAGACTCTTGCCAATGGCCTGGTGCACTGACGGTCGCGATGGGGCCAACAAAGATAGCTGAAGAGTGGCCTTGTCATGCATAGGAGAATCCAAGTGAACAAGACGGAGAGAAGTGTCAAGCACGGCCTTCTGAACTCTCATCCAGCCCATACCAAGTATCACATCTAAACCCTGACCGTCCAACACAATGAGATGGGTCGGGTAGATCTGTCCAGCGAGATCAAGAGCGGCATTCCGCACTATCTGCCTCGTCACAATATGGTCCTCCTAGGGGTACTGATCATGTACGGAGTCTCTAAGGAAGAAATCACAAGACCAAGTCATCGAGTACAAGCAAGGCTGACAAACTCATGTGTAGCACCAGAATCGAACAAGATAACAACGGGCTGACGCCGTATAGAGAACGTACCAGCTAGAACCTGCGCACCCTCTGGAACCTCCTCTGCTGAAGTGTAGTTAACGCGCCCAGTCTTGACTGGCGCGTTCCTGCCCTGCTGGCGCTGCTGTCCTGCTGTCTGAACTAGAGCCCTCTGCGCGTTGTTCTGCCTCGGTGCTGCGCGGCAGTCACGCGCAAAGTGCCCCACCTGTCCACAGTTGAAGCACGGGAAACCTCTGCCTGCCTGCTGCTGCTGCTGCGGGCGCTGCTGCTGCTGGCGCTGGTGCTGCTGTGGCTGCCTCTGAGCAAACTGCTGCTGCTGCTGAGGCGGGCGCTGGTACTGGGGAGGTGCAAGGTACCTCTGTCCACTGGGAGCAGTGTACACAAGGCGTGGCCTGGCTGAAGAGCTGCCAGACGGTGGTGCCACAGCCTTCCTCTTCCTCTTGTCCTCCTGGTGTGCCCTGATGGCATCCTCCATCACTATAGCTGCACTGACAAGCTCGTCGAAAGTACCACCGGCGTTCAGGACAAGCCGGGACTGAAGCTTGGTAGACAAGCCTCTCAAGAAACACGCCTTCCACGTGGCGGGCATGTCTACCTGCTCTGGAGCAAACTGGGCCAGGTGGTTGAACACCTGAGCGTAGTCGAACACGTTCCTGCCTCCCTGCCTGAGGTCCAGGAACTCTCTGAGCTTCCGCTGCATGATGCCAGGCGGAATGTGGAACGAGCGGAAAGCCTCTCTGAACTGTGCCCAAGGCACCTGCTGACCGGCTGGAAGAGTGGCAAGGTGAGCTGCCCACCATCCCCCAGCCGACCCCTGAAGCTGCTGTGCCGCGAACAGCATCTTCTTCACCTCTGTGCAGTCCGGAAGGAGCCCAAACTTGGACTCCACAGTGCGCAGCCAGGACTCCGCCTCCATCGGGTCAGTGGACCTGAAAAAGACAGGCGGGTGAGTGGCCAGGAAGTCTGCGTAGGTGCAGCCTGGCTGTGGACCCCGACGGTTGCCGCCCTGCTGGGTGACAGGCCTGAGCGATAGTCCTGAGCAGATCCATCTGGTTAGCCATCGCCTCCACCAACAAGTACTCTGGCGGGGGTGGCGGCGGGGGTGGCTGACGACACGGCGGCATCCTGCCCATCAAATATGATCACTGTTAGCTTCAAGATACAACATTATCATAAGGCAGGATTTAAAACTGATAGTGCAAAAACAGAAATTAACAGTAACTCAGGTCCAATAAGCAAACTGACAGATCCATCCATAAACATAATCCAAGTCTTACAGAGCATTCATTACATAGTTCAAGGTACAACCCAATCATGCATACAGAAGGGTGGTGCTATCCAACAAAATACTGCAACACCTGACCAACTATTATGATGCTCCTAGATCAAGCTAACTAAGGATCTGTCGACACAGCTATGGCGCTCATGCACCCCTAGCAGGCTGGAAGTGGAAACGCGTCGCACCGTCCACGTCACATCCAGCACGCCTCAGTCGAGCGTGTAGTGCGGGCCAGTGGTCTGGTGACACAAAGACAACCAGGGGCGCGTCCTGCGCTCGGGCGACGACCTCTGCTGCACCCACACGGCGAGAAGCTGTGTCCAAGAGCTCGGAAGGTAACAGCTCAACACTCATCTCAGACCCGGCCTCCTCCTGTGCCTCCTCCTCTGCTGGAGGTGCCACAACTACTGCAGCAACTTGCTCCTGGAGTCCCACAATCTGGTGCTGGGCGACCTGCAGCTGCTGCTCGAGCTGTGCTCTGTGCGTCATCACAGCAGCTAAGTCACCTAGTATCTCTGCTATCTCGTGTCCCCGTGCAGTGAGCTGGCCAGCAAGGTGGTCACGCTGGGCGGCACACTGGTCACGCTGGGTAGCACACTGGTCGCGCTGGGCATTAGTCAGGGCCAGGGTGTGCTCTAGCTGTGCGATCCTGGCGTCCCGAGCGTCCACTGTCTCTGCCAACGTCTCCACACGGCCCAAGGTCCTCCCACCTACACGGTCGGAAGCCACGAGGACACTGTACATCTCCGACATCTGTCGAGCCATAGCAGATAGCTGCTCCTGAGTAGGGACAAGTCTGCCACTTCCAAGCAGCCTGAGACGTCTCCTGAACTGGGGGTGAGTCGTGGTGCCGACGGGAAACAAGCTCAACGTCGTGCCGTCAAGGTCTGCGATGTGCATCTCGCAGAACCTCACCATCGCCTGCAGAGCAACTCGGTTCAGGGTCTCATCAAAGTCCTGACCAAAACCCTGAAGCGCAAAGTGTGACCACGTGGGTCGCTGTGGGTGTGGAGGAACATCCACCCACATAGACAGGAGTGGAAGTCCGTACACCTGACTCGGAGTCCCGCGATAGCGCGGAGGGTCGGTGTAACCAAGGCGCTGCAGCTCTGCCCAGAACTGCGTGGGAAAGCCGGGGTGGTAGAGACCATCCGTGTGCAGCGCACCGTCCTCCCCGAGCTGGGCGTGAGGAAAGTCGTCCAAGTCGGCCATCTGCGGAGAAGAGAGGAAAAAGTCACAATCTCCTTCAACAGAACAAAGTAACCATGTTAAGCAAGGAATATAACATGGTAGGGCTGCTGTACAATAGTAGCAAAAGCCACACACACAGCCCACAAGTAAGTCAACGAAAAACTGCAACGCTAGAAATCTGGCTCGCTAGGAACAGTAGGTACTAAAACGAAAACTGACACTTCTGGAGGCGTCAAAAGGAAAAAGTCAGAACATCAAACTTGTAGATAACTTCGAGATCTTTCCAACGAGTGGTCAAAGACCTCAAACGGGCAACCAGAGAGAGAGATATCAAATTTTAAAGACAGGAAACAGATTCTGGAAAAACTGGTCGAGGCTGAATTTTGGTTTCACTTGGTCGAAAGTTTTGCAGGGGATACTGACAGAATCGAGGTGGAAAATCTGAAACAAAGTTTTAGTTCATGTTTTAAGCTTTCCCGAAAGTCTTGGTTTGCAATTTTTGGCTGAGCGATTTTGGAGTTACGGATTTTTGAAGTTAGCTTGTCAGTCTGAAATTTCTGGGTGATCTGAATTTCGTGGAGGTGTTTTAAGTCATGAAATGCAATGCATGCACGACCTATACGTCCTCACAAATAAAAATTTGCCCAAATATAGCAGGCCGTAGACATCGGTGGCAACTAATTCGCACTCAACAAACGTTTTCTACACGATCTATGCGCAAGTTAGTGTACCTGCAGAAAGCACACAACGTCACCTCAACCAACCTACACAGGTGACGTACCACAATAAAGTATAATACATGGCTCAATCACATCACCACCACCAATCTCGCCTCCTCATGAACTCGATGGTTCATGGAACAGAATAAACCCACCACCATCAACAAACGCCGGAGCCATGTAGATCCTTACCTTCTTACCTGGGATAAACAAGCAACTCCTATTACCACCTGATTACTCTAACATCCTTATAATGGGCTTTTCGTTCCTCACACGTACGTGGTTAGATTTTTCAAAATAGGCCGTTTATATGATGTACTGTCCCAACACGGCTCTGGTACCAGCTGAAGCGTCTCCGCTTTTCGCAGGATCGAGTCGGTATAGCGCTGATGAACAGACGCAACAGTACAACATATAAAAAGCACGAATTAAGTCTTTAAGTTATTACATTAGTCCAATTAAAACAACGAGTACACAGCGGAAGTCTTAACGATACAAATCCAAGTCCAAAGATAAAAGATACAAGCGCACGCGCTCACGATACAAGTGAATTCGCATCCAAAGCCATGAAGATGCGAACTCGAGAGGAGATCACTCCTCGGTCTCCCAGTGGGCTGTCCAACAAAAGGGTAGCTGGCCATCCCACTGCCCACCTCCACCCATAGAGTCAGGGATAAAGGTGCTACCTGCACAAAAACATAAAGAGCCAAACCCTGAGCAACTAATACTCAGCAAGACTTACCCGTCAAAGGTGGCTATCTACAGCCGACTCCTAATATGCAATGCTACAAAGGGGTGGTTGACTCAATAGCATAACTCGCACTAATTACTGAGTCCTTACTTTCAAGTTTTATTTTCAAATTAAGTACTTATCCAGTAAAGCAGTGTGCATATAGCTAAAACAGATGTAAATAGCAATACATCAGATCATCAATATAGCAGTAATAAGATATAATGAGTATAAGTACTAGTCATCATCATCAATCATGTCACACTACGAGGTGGCGCACTGAGCAAGGTTGCTCTTGACCGAGAGCGGCGGCATCGATGTACATCCTGCAGGAGAAAAACCTGACCACACGCCACACACAGCAAAGGCCGTATGCAGCAACTATTCGCGAAGATCCCCCTAGAACTGCCTGAGTCTCACACCTCCCGAGAAAGGCCCTCCCGCACAGTCCCCGTCCCAGACGTACGCCCTGATTGGGAGGCATCCCTTCTCTCCCAAGTACCATGATAGAAAGTGCAAGTATCCGCGAGACACTAGGGCAACCTAAGCTACTAAGTTTACTAGGCCTATAAAAACACTAGCATGTGATCAGTACGTTCGAACTTGCTCAATAGGGCCAACAACGAACGGTCCTCAATCGACACAGACGGGGCTACACCACCGTGAAGGCCCAGCCTTCTCCAACCATCCTACACAAACAATTCCCCGTCCGGTCTCAACAAATCCTAAATCCATCTAGTACAATCCAGGGTAATTCCTAACTCGCGAGTGGGACCTACCACTCGACTTCTACAGTTCGCTAGCCACTACGCCTAGCAAGTTCTAACGTAACCTAGACCACATCTACAAAAATAGGACACAAGGTAGGATATGGAAGGGTAGTCCTATTGCAGTTCTAAGGTTTCACATCAACTCCTAATAAACCTAATGCACAATCAATTTCTAGCCCCAATCAAGTGATTAACAAAAATCCTAAATAGGGAGGCATGCACCGGGGCTTGCCTGGCTCAGGAGTGTAGCTAGCGGGGTCAGCGGGGTTAGTGTCCTGCTGCGGCTGCTCTTCCTGCACCTCCTGGGTCTGCTCCTCCGGCAGCTGGAAGTCGAGCGGCTCCGGGGTCGTCTCTGTCACTACACGTTATGACAAGGAACAATGCAAAGTTAGATGCAAGAATATGATGCAAATATGATTTAATTACTTGATAGGACAGTCATTTGCACTGTAAGTGCAAATGATTAACTTTGTTAATTACTTTCGTCTGAAGTATTTCCTTCATTGACTTTTATTTAAGTTAACCATTTAATCAACTTAAGTTGATTAAATAAGTAATTCAATTTTGAAAATTAATCTATGTCCAGTGGCATTTTTCTGGTGAAAGTCACCACAGGAAGTGATTTATGGTGAAGTTTGATGATTTGTTGCTTTACGGATTATTTATAATAATTTGTACAATGTAGACAATTTAAATCATAAGTAATTAATTAAACAGTGTATGACAGTAGATAAATGTTCTGTAAGTGTGTTAACAGTAGCTCTATAGGCATGCCAAGTTTCAAGATTTATGGAGCAACAGAAAATTAAATATGAATTAAACAATATCTGCATAAAAGCATTTTTACAGAAAACAGAGAACAAGACTTGTGTGATTTCGAGTTTTTGCTGGATAGATCTTGTCATAAGGATCCCAGGAAAATTGGTTTCACATTTTTATGATATGCATTCGATTTATTACGCATTTTACAAGCTCAAGACAATTTCTGGTGATTTAACTAAATTGGGAACAGGGTTAAAAATGGCGTGACCAATCAGATCTGGCCACGAAGGCGACCACAGAATCTGGGCCGCACCGGATCTGGGCTGAGCCACACCAGATCTGGCCACTCGCGTGCGAAAACGCACGGACGACCACACGGCTGGCCACACGGAATCCAGCGCAGGCGCACCAGATCCGGGACCTTGTGGTCACCGGTGCGGTGGCCGGCGCCTTACCGGAGCGCGGCGGCGCAGCTCACCGGAGTGGGCTTCGGTGGCTCGCGGGGCTGGCCGAGGGCACGAAGAGGGAGCGCGGGAAGTGGAGTTTTCACCTCGACGAGTGGAAGCTTGCGGGGTAGGCCGGAGGGTAGTCGGCGACGAGCGGTGGCGGGTGGAAGATGACCGGCGACGTCGCGGGGTCAAAGCAGAGCACGGGAGCGAGGCGGAGTAGGGCGAGGAGCTTCACGGAGACGTTGTGGAGCTCGGAGTGGACACCGATGACGACGAGGAAGCCGGGAAGACGGTCGGTGGTGACAAGCTACCCGCGGCGGTGAAGACCGTCGGTGGGGAAAACTCGAATCCGGCGCCTTGGCTACGGAAAAGAGAAAACGGTGAACACCGAGGGATGCGCAAGCACGGCGCGAATGACGACGAGCAATGAATCGAAGTATGGCTCACCGGAGAAGACGGAATCGACGGCGGCGAGTTGGCTAGCCCATGGCTGGGATTGGAGAAGATGGCCAAATCCTCGGGATCACGGCACGGAGAGGCGGAAGCGGCCCTGGAACTAGCCCCAGGACGTCATAGCGGCTCCACACGAAGCTTGGTTGGCTCGGAACTGGCCCGACGGCGGCGAAACGGGGCGGAGCTCGAGCTCAAAGCGGGAATGGTGGCGTGCTAGGGTTTGGGGATGGCCGGGAGTGAGGGAAATGGCGAGGGAGGTGTGCAGACAGGCGAGGGGAGGTCGTTTGTCGCTGCGGCGAGGCGCGGAAGCGGGCCAGGGCACCGCGGCGCTGTCCGTACGTCGACGGCGACGTGGAGCAACGGCTCCGACGCGCGCAGTGAGACGAGAGTCGCTGACATGCGGGCCCGTCGGCATCTTTTCTTTTTCCCGAATTAATTCAAACTGAAATTTTCCCGAATTTTGCCACGCAAATTGGACTAGCAATTGAACTCCAAAATTCACAAATTTGGTACCGTTGGAAAGCTCTTGAAAAGTTCTATCAACTAGCCAACATGCACATCTGGAATCCAAAGGAATTTCAAATGGCAGCATTTCAAATTTGAGCACTTTTTCGGCTTTGGGGATTTTATTGAGCTACCAAACGAATTTGTAAAATCACCAAAAATTCTCCAAAATTATCTTTTAAGAAGGGCTATCCACTGGTATTTTTGTTTGTCCAAGCTGTTCTGCAAAAATTTGAGTTGCTTCACAAGCATGTGTTTGGCCATTATTTGAAATTTGCATTTCGAATTTGAATTTGGGTTTCTTGTTGTCTTAGGTTCAGATGGCGATGCGCGTACTATCTAGCTCCAGTGACTCGGGGTGTCACAGTAATGATCATGATGGTTTTGGTCAGTTTATCCCGCACGACAAACTGCGCAATCGGATGGACCAACAGAGAAAAGTGAAGATTGCGTGCACCGTCGTCGTCTTAAGCGATAATTGCATTGATGGCCCCGCCTCTGACATTTGTAGTGACCTTGATTGTCTCCTGCTACATGGGACAGATTTCGACGTCACCTTCAGCATCAAAAACAAAGAAAAACCGATCCATGCACACCGCTGTGTGATGGCGGCACGGTTGAAATTCTTCGCCACTCTGCTGTACGGGCAAATGGTCGAGGCCGGCAATAATGATGAAGTGGTGCCAGTAACAGTAGGTAGCACCGAGTCGTTCAGTGCCTTGGTCAGGTTCGCCTACGCAGACTCCCTACCCCGCGACGAGGATCTCAGTGACCCCATCAGTGCCTTGGGAGAATTACTTCATCTCTCAGACTTCTACGGCATGGATCGGATGAAATCCTGCTGCGCGGCAGGGCTATGGGACGTTACCACGAAGCAGACGGTGTTCCGGGTTTTAAGCTTTGCCATGAAGGCTAAATGCCAGGCGCTGGAAGATAAGTGTTATGACTGGCTCAAAAGTGACAACAACATGATGATGCGAGCCACTTTCTCGGGTTATTACATTTTGGAGGCCTCAAATAATCCTGATATTCCTGAGAGGATGAGGAAGAAGTCACTCACCAACCATGGTGGAAACCTTGGGGGATGGGGCGGATGGCAATGAGCAGTATCTAGCCTGATCATATGCATGTTACCTCTAGCGTATCTGTGCAGTCTGTGTAATGTTCTACTATGTCCTTTTATTTTTCCTTGTTACAATGTAATAAAGTGCTACATATTTTAATTTGTTCTTTTTGTTCTTTGCTGTAATAAAAAACTGGTGTGCACATTTGTAGCACAAATTTTTATTTGCTGAAAGAGAACATGATGTCTCATGGAACTATATGCGCATATAGTTAGATGATCACGTTCGGTAAAAGTTTGTAGGACCAGCTGCAATATGGTAACATGAGTTTATCCGTTCAGACAACAAAACGCCTTACTTGAACCATCCTATACAGAATCATCTTATCCATTGAACCATCCCATGCAGGATGGAATTGATTCAAGCAACCAAACACTACCTTACTTCACTACCATATCCAACTCTCAAATCTGCCCCCCTAATCCTAATGGTCCAGCCGTAGCAAACATGTAGGGAAGTTCCCGTGAGTAAGGTCTTATGTCGTTGGAAAATGGGAAGCGCACTTGTTTTTCCTATATTCCCGTGTTTTCAGACAGTGGAGCAGGCTGCTCATCTCTCAAGTCGCCAGCTTCACATCAGAGGAAGGTGGTATGACCAGAGCAGGATCCCGAAGATACTGGAAGCCATGCCAATTGCCAAGGTCACTGATGCGTTGGGCCGGGCCCGCGGGTTAGTGACCTCGGCTCACGTCTCATGGGGCCAGGCCCGCGGGTCAGTGACTCGGCCAATGAACTCCCCGACATTGGGATGACCGGCACAGAGCTGGTGGTGGAGGCCGATCGCATTGCTGGTGAAGTGGCCGCAATAATATGTGGCTACTATAATGGTGGTCCGTTTAGTTAGTAGTTTTAAGAAGCATGAGTATTTTATTATGGAAAACTCTATACGTACGCAGTCTGCCGTACGAAACTCCTACGAAGGGCTCCAATGTGATTATGGCGGCAGAACTCCCGCACGGTTTCTTAATCACTGAGCGATTGAGCCCAGGACAATGTGTTTGTGCTCTTACTATCCATCAATTCTTAATCTCCCCCTGTATCCATTGATCCCCTCTCAAATCTCATCTGCTATTTATTCTTAGGAACCAGAATCATAACAAAATATATGCCTCCGATCTATAATTGTAGTAAGTGATATTTGCACATAGCCATAATACTCATGTTTGTGTTCATGCACACACTCTGTTTTTTTGGTGACATGCACATAGTATAACACGTAGTTCTTGACTGTTCAATCCCGGAGGCCGCGCCATGCCTTGGGTGCAGTGAGCCGCAAGGCTGTTCAAACCTGTTTTGTATGCTGTTGGTAAATGTTTTCTTCGTACGCGTGGCAGCGCTCTTTTGATATCCCCAGAATGATGCCCTTTTTCCGGCGGCCTTTAAAGATATTGATCGCCAATAGTCAATTAAAAAATGCGTGGGTTTATAGGTGTACACGAAGCACAGCGTTTGAAGGGCTCATCCTGTGTGAACTTGATCGTCATTGACAAGTGTAATGAAATACACGTTCGCCGGAGGTCCCACCTGAGTTATCCTATAGAACGGGATTATCCCGTGTGAACGTGACTGTCACATGTTTCATTTACAAAAATGGTTAAGTTGTAATATAACAAGCAGAGGCGGCTTTTCATAAACCAATCGCTCGAGACCTTGATTATAAAGACTCCACTGCCAGACGTCGCTTCGCTTATTCCCTCCATCCGGTCAGAAAACATTCGCTCAGTTTTTCCTCAATCTCCACGGTCTGAAACTAGCCGGTTCCCGCCGCAAGCAACCTGCCGCCATCTAAAACAAAAAATTACCAGCACCGCAGCCACCAAAGAAACACGCTAGCATGGATCACAGAGCCATCCAATTCCCATCGACCTACATCGAGTTCGCCCTTGAAAAAGCCGATGAGGCTAAGGATTCGCAGCCGGCGATGAAAGGATCGTGTGACCGAGGGGGGGGGGGGGGTGAATCGGTGCACACCACAAACTTTTCTCCTAGTACTATTCGTCCACTCAACTCCTAGCAAGTAGTTCTAGTGTATATCAACCAAGGCACACTAAGAAGAATCCTTACACTAGTGAACTTTGAACGAGATCCAAACACACGAGATAACAAGATAGTTCACTAGATAAGAGCAAGCCAAAGCAAACTACTACCAAGAGCAAGAGACTAGTTGATCTACTCAAACAAACACACTAAGCAAAGTCCTTGGATCAACTAGCAAGGGAGGTTCATACAAGGTACTCAAACAAGCAAGTGATCGAAACAACTAGAGAGCATAAGGATAAACCAAAGGAGACAACAAGAGCAATATATAAGCAAGGCTAACTCAAATACTACTAGCAAGCAAGATCAAGACAATAAGTAAGTGCAAGTAGTAAGGGAGTAAGAGATAGGAATGCTCATCATGTTTCCCGTGGTATCGGGAGGATGGCGCCTCCCCCTAGTCCACGTTGGGTCACTCCCGTTGAAGTTTCAACCCCGTCCCTCCGCTCGATGGCGATCCCTTCTAGAGCATTCTTCACCCTCCGATTGAAAACCGGGGCACGTCCCGCCGGCAACTTCGGATGCTCCTCCGAAGGTAAGAATCCGCACGTGATGCGGTCCAAAGGGCGCTCTCTTCTTGTTGCTTCTTTCACACGGGAAGCACGAAGACCGTGTACAAACTTGTAGAGGCTTCCACACTCTTTGGCAAGCAACCTACCGATGCCTAACCGGTCTAGGCCTTGCCATAGACCAAGAGTAACAGCCCTAGTTGATCCTCTAAGATACTCACTATCCTAGAGATCAAGGATGCACATGATGTCACCCTTCTCAAGCACTTGGATCACTCAAATCCCTCAAAGTGCTTCTTCTTCCTTCACTTGGCTTCTTGACAGCACCTCCCCACCTTTGGACTGACCAAGAGCACCTCAAAGAGGCAAGCAACCAGCTATTTATAGCCTCAAAGCATCCAACTAGCCGTTGCACAAGAGTACCCAGTCGCAGTGGTGACCGTACCAAGCACCGTACCATCCTGTCTTCATATCACCGTATGGTACGGTCTCCATCTGGGTGCTGTCCAGAGACTTCCTCTTCTCTGTTCCTTCGAAACCAATGTAGACCGTACCATACGGTCCTCATGACCGTACCATACGATCTCTATTTCTCTCTTCCAACAGAAACTTCCATCTTTCTGTAACTTCATCTGTAGACCGTACCATATGGCACCGTACCGTACGATCCTTGGTACGATCTTCATATCTTCATCTTCCAGAAATACATCACCTCTGACTAGCAAACCGGACCGTACGGTCTCTACCACCGTACCATACGGTCTCTTTTCTTCCTTCTTCCAGAAACTCTGACTTGTCTGGCTGTAGCTTCAATATAGACCGTACCATACGGTCTTCACCACCGTACCGTACGGTCTCCTTTCTCTTGACTTCCAGAGACTGCATCTCTTCTGACTCGAACTCCAATATAGACCGTACCATACGGTCTTTAGCACCGTACCATACGGTCTCGTCTGCAGAAGCTGAAACTTGATCCTTCTTCGATCCTTACTCTCAACTTCTTCTTCCTTGGTTCCTACACTCTTCCTCTACAACCCTAGTGCCTGAGAAACACACCATTGCATCCAAGATCTCTACACTAGTGTTTACCGAAGAGTATCAACTCGAACCCTCTTGCTAGTCCGGTGTTTCCTATGGACTCAAGCCTAACATCTAACCAAGCCAACACTTGCTTGGATCTAGCATGTCCTTAGCCTTGATCCATCTCCTTGACCGCGACACCATCAAGTCCGTCCATGAGTTGGCGAGGGAACCATTCATCCTTGACTTGGGGTTTTAGGTTGGTTGTTTGTCGTACTCCCTTCGATGTGACCTAAGGATAAGATACTCAAGGAGCACATTTGTCACATGCATGGTTCTCATCCAATCACCAAAACATTCATACCTTGGGGTTTCCAAACTCCAATGGTCATGAAGCTTACAATCTCCCCCTTTTTGGTGATGGATGACAACCATGATAAAAATGATCAAGAAGATAAGAAATAACCGACAAAAGCCGAAAACATAAGGAACAACAACTCGATCAAAAGAACTACACGTACAAGTAAAAACTCATAGCACAAGTGAATTAACACCAAAGGAGACTATGCCAAGCAACTAGGGTGAGAGTACTCCACTATGTGGACAAGGTGAGAGTTTACCTTCTTCTTACCTCGGAGACCTTTCTTCAACTCAAGGCCATTCAAGAACTCCCCCTCGAGATAAGTTTCATTGGATATGATAACTCCCCCTCGACTTGTGTAATCATCTCAAGATCAAACTTCTTGATCTTCAAGTCTTTAACTCCACCTTGAGATGACCATCTCACCATGTCTTCGTTATGAGCTCGATCATTTGGCGGTGATCCTTGTATCTTCACTATTGTCCTCAATCACTTGCTCACCATTTGTGACTTCTTCTATCCCTTTGTCATTTATCACACAAAAAGAGAACGAGTAAACTAGGAGGAATAGAAAGGATATGATACATGAGAGAGTACTCAAAGTAGGCGAATTGTCCATTTTCTTCTTTGCCTCTCCTTCTTGCAATAACTAGCCCTATACACATGAAGCTCAAAAGAGAGTAACAATTTGTAGTGCACACATGGGGTTAGTACATTGGGTTTTGAATGTATGAACCATTAGACCTTGAGCCGCGCAAGTGGATTTAACCTTGGAGCTCAAAGAATATTGGTTCAATGGGCATGAAGCTTATATCGCATTGCTATGTTTTCATCTAGAGAGTCATATACTCGTATTGTGAACAAGCAACTCCCCCTAGATGGATCTTGACGTCAAGACTCGATGCAAGAATGCAATATGCTAGTGCAAATGATACGACAAGTATACAATGCATGATGCTTATGAGAAAGTAAGGACAAGAGAAAGCTAAGAAAACAATAAAAACAACAACAAGTTTGATCCCTCCTTGAGCTTACTCACAACAAGCCATTCTTCAAGCCTTGGGAGCCATGTTCCACCAATCCCAAGCTTCACCCTTGCTCATTGCTATCTCAAAAAGGTTAGTCGTTGGTACCTACAAAATAAGAAGAACACACCAAAAGAATACCACAAACAAAAACAAGCAAGAAAGTAATATACATAATGTACAAGTAGCAAGTTAGAGAGAACTTATGTGAAGTTGGAGAGATCGAGAACGTTAAGTTCTCCCCGAAGCTTGCTAAAAGTCTTCTTGTCAAGAGGCTTGGTGAAGATGTCGGCCAATTGCTCATGTGTTCGAACTCCCACTGGCTCAATGTCCTTCTTAGCAACATGATCCCGAATAAAGTGATGCTTGACCTCAATGTGCTTAGCATGAGTGTGGTCACCCTTGTTGAGAGCCATGTTAATTGCACTTTCGCTATCACAATACAAGGGGACTTGTCCATATGCCAATCCATAATCCAAGAGAGTTTGCTTCATGTATAGTAGTTGAGCACAACATGCGTCGGCTGCCATATATTCGGCCTCCGCCGTTGAAAGGGCCACACAATTTTGCTTCTTGGAACTCCATGATATGAGGGATCATCCAAGAAATTGGCACCCACCCGAAGTGCTCTTCCTACTTACTTTGCATCCGGCAAAATCCGAGTCCGAATAGCCAACAAGCTCAAAATCCAACCCCTTAGGATACCATATGCCCATAGTCGGAGTGTGCTTGATGTACCTAATAATCCTTTTGATGGCACTCAAATGAGATTCCTTAGGGTTAGCTTGATAGCAAGCACAAAGGCATACACTAAACATGATATCCGGCCGGGATGCGGTGAGATAGAGAAGTGATCCAATAATAGAACGATAGACCTTGGGATTAATAGGGATACCGGATTCATCCGCATCAAGAAGACCATTTGTTGCCATTGGAGTTTCAATGCCCTTGCAATCTTCCATCCTATACTTCCGGAGGAGGTCCCGAGTGTACTTCTCTTGATAGATGAATGTTCCTTCCTTCATTTGCTTGACTTAAAAACCGAGAAAGACCTAAAGTTCACCTATCATAGACATCTCAAACTCCTTTTTCATTAGAGCACGAAACTCATCATTGAAGTCCTCATTAGTAGAGCCATAAATGATATCATCGACATAGATTTAACAAATGAAAAGATCATCACCAACATGCTTGGTGAAAAGAGTGTTGTCGATACTACCAATTTTGTATCCCTTGTCAGTGAGGTAGTCGCGGAGACGCTCGTACCATGCTCTTGGAGCTTGCTTCAACCCGTAGAGGGCTTTCTTCAACTTGTAGATGTACTCGGGGTGCTTGGGATCCTCGAAGCTGGGAGGTTGCTCTACATACACTTCTTCATTGATTAGTCCATTAAGAAATGCACTTTTGACATCCGTTTGGTGCAACTTAAAATCAAAATGAGAAGAGTAAGCGAGAAGAGTTCTTATAGCCTCAAGACGTGCGACGGGGGCGAAGGTTTCATCGAAGTCCACTCCTTCCACTTGAGAGTATCCCTTCGCCACGAGCCGAGCCTTGTTCCTTATCACCACACCGTTCTCATTCTCCTTGTTCTTGAAGACCCATTTGGCTCCAACGACGTTTGCTCTCTTGGGCCTCTTGACCAATTTCCAAATGTCATTGCATTTGAAATTGTTCAACTCCTCTTGCATGGCCATCACCCACTTCTCATCCTCCAATGCTTCTTCAATGTTCTTCGGCTCTAGAGAAGACACAAGAGAATAGTTCACGGCAACATTAGATTTGTTAGAATGAACATAGTTAGGCTTATATTGCTTTCTCCTTGTGGCTATCCCTTGGGAAGGACTCCCAATGATAAGGTCACGTGAATGATCCTTAGCAATGGGTTTATGCTTCCGAGGTGGTTCTTGTAGTGGAGGAGGAGGTGGCAGTGAGGTGTTTTGAGCATCATGAGCGGCTTGCTCCTTGGAGATGTACGTGTCTTGTTGTCGAAGGGGTGATCCCGAGTCATCTTCTTGTGATGTACTTGATGTAGAGGGACGAACTCGTTCTTGACAGGATTCGCTTGATGAAGCTTGTCGTGGTTCTCTTGATGTAGCATGAGGTTGATCACTTGATGGAACTTGAGGTTGATCACTTGATGGAGCTTGAGGTTGATCACTTGTAGTCGATGTGTCTTGCGAGGTGCTTGTGAAAGCGTCCCTTGATGAAGATGTTGTCGATGGCGGAGATGAAAGTTCTTCTTCATGAGGAATAACTTCACCAACCGGCATGTCCTTCAATGCATCCTCCACGGGCTCATCACTCAAATCATGAGAGCGGTGGAGATCATCTTGTGAACCATGGGACTCATCAAATTGGACATCACATGATTCTTCCACAAACCCCGTCGAAGTGTTGTAGACTCGATATAGAAAAAAATGGATTGGTTTAGATCGATCTTAACCTGATGATTCATCATCATGAAGTATTTCTATTTTCTAAAAAATCGCATATGAGCCAGAGTAACCAACAAGAATCCCGATGTCGGTCCTCTTCTCAAACTTCCCAAGTCTTTCTTTCTTCTTGTAGATGTAGCACTTGCAACCAAAGACTCGGAAGTAAGCCACATTTGGTTTCCTCCCAACTAATAGCTCATATGAAGTCTTGTGAAGAATCTTGTGGAGATAGATCCGGTTTTGGGTATAGCATGCGGCATTGACGGCCTCCGCCCAAAACCTCTCCGGTGTGCCATATTCATCCAACATAGCTCTTTCAAGAGTGATGAGAGTCTTGTTCTTCCTTTCAACAACTCCATTTTGTTGTGGAGTATAGGTTGCCGAGAACTCGTGCTTGATGCCAAGGTGATCACAATATTCCTCAATGGCGGAGTTCTTGAACTCGGTACCATTGTCACTCTGAATCTTCTTGATGTTTTGCTCATACTCAACTTGCACTCTTCTTGCAAATTTCTTCAAGATGTTGAAGGCTTGTGTCTTGTTCTCTAGAAAGAATATCCAAGTATATCTTGAGTAATCATCCACCACCGCCAAGCAATATAGATTGCCACCCAAGCTCTTGTAGGTGGTAGGACCAAAAAGATCCATGTGGAGAAGCTCTAAGGGTCTTGATGTAGACATGAAACTCTTCGAGGGATGTGGAGAGGCCACTTGTTTGCCGGCTTGACAAGCACTACACAAGCGGTCCTTCTCAAAAGTGACATATTTTATTCCTCTAATGCAATTCATCTTCACAACTTTCTTGATTTGACCCATTCCAATATGAGCAAGTCGACGATGCCAAAGCCATCCCTTGGAAGACCTAGTGAAGAGGCAAGTACTTGGTGCAATCTCAATGTTAGTCTCGAAATCAACAATATATAAGTTATTGTGCCTAAAACCTTTGATAGTGATACCCATGGCCTCATTCTTAAGCACAACACCCTTATCATCAAAGTTGCATTGAAAGTCGAGATCACAAATTTGTGCTACCGATAGAAGATTGAAATTAAGAGACTCAACAAGTAGCACATTTGAGATTGAGAGGTCATTTGAGATAGCCACCTTACCAAGGCCTCTCACTTTACCCTTGGAGTTGTCGCCGAAGGTGACTTTGTCATGAGAATTGTCTTCTCTCAAGGTGGTAAATATGGAAGCGGACCCGGTCATGTGTTGAGTGCACCCACTATCAAGCACCCAATCCTTGCCACCAATCTTGTAGTTCACCTTATTTGAAGCCATCAACGAGGTAGGAGGGTTAGTATCATTTGATTCAATTGACATGCTTTTTACCTCCTCTTTTTGCTTGATGTAGGATGCGGGAACACCGTTGATGAAGTCCAACTCCAAGGCTTCAAACTTCTTGACAACTTCATCACTAAGTCCTTGGTATGACCAATTTTCTCGGTCATCACCCAAATGTGCAAAGATCTTCTCAAGAGGGAAATCATTGAACATATTGACATTCGGCACCGAGAGATGATATTCCATGATATTCTTCACTTGAGTGTAGTAGGATATTGCAATGTAGATAGCATCTTCAATTGACAATGTTTCCAATTCTCCTCCAACATCTTCAAAAATGAGAACTCTCACATTCAAGGGAACAAGAGCAATGATCTTGTTGATGACTCTCATCTTGAATTCCTCAATCTTTTCTTCTTCATCAAAAGACTCAATTCTTGCGGCTAGAACCTTCAACCTCAAGAGTGCATCGAGCAATGACTCATTTTGATATCTATGAAGATCCTCAAAATCATGAAGGAGATGATAGTATGGAGATTCCACCATCCAATGCTCATTTTCCTTGTAGTAATCAATGTGTAGAGATGGAAGATCCGTGTCATCACCTTCCACACAATCAAGAGGAGAAGGAGAGTCTTCACAACCACTTGAGTAGGCATCATCACAAAAGTACACCGGTGTCTTCTTTTCTCCTTCATCTTCACTCTCCAATGGTTGAAAGGCTTCGGACAACTTTGCATGAGCTTGTCTTCTTGTGATGATCACTATAATCTCTTGAATTGAATCATGGACTAGATCGTAGTCATCAAACTCAATGAATTCTCCATATTTTTCCTTGGGTAGACCACTCAAGAACCTCTTGATAGCTTCGGGCTTCTCGATCTTCCAAAGACCATTGGCATTGATCCTCTTGACAAGTTCATCGACTCGAAGGGCGAAATCGACTAGATCTTCATTAGCCTTCGTAGAGACATCTTCCAACTCATTGCAAAGCTTCACATATCCAATCTCTCCATCCATCTTGGAGGAACCTTCACCTTCATGAGCTTGAGAGAGATGTGATGAAGTGTTTGCTTGATTTGCATCCACTTGCATTCTTGCTTGACCATTGCAATGAGCCACTTCCATATCCATGATAGCTTTCACTACATCATCATATGGCATCTTGGCAAAATCATCCAACTTGAAGAACGGAACAAAACCAACTCGAGCACAAGGTAAACTTCTCAATAATCTCTTCACCAATTTCTTGTGGTCGAGGTAGTGATAATTCGAGTCACGATCCTCCTAGCAAGCACATACAAGCGAGAAGCAAAATCAGCAATATCCTCATTTTGACCAAGAGAAGTAAGCTCAAATTCATCAATAAGCTCATAGTAGGTATTATCACTAAAGCACTCATCGGAAGGTGTTGGTATTTCTTACGGTCACAGGTAAATCCGCAAGCGCACGGAGAATACCGTTGTAGCACTTCACCCGTGAGTATTCAAGGGTATCGTATTTTACACAGGGAAGGCGGTGGTTTACGAGATAGCAATGTTCATAATCATATAACTAATAATGTACCAAGTCTAAACAGGGGTAAGGATAATAATCAGGGGTAGTAGTGACAACACAACCAGAGCAATCCAATCTAACACTAGAACTAAGCCTAGGCTAAGCGGGGTTAAGAAGAGAGCCGAGATGGGTCCTTATGTACTTCTTATATTCCTGCTCATGCAACACATACAAGTCTAAGCTTTATGTCAGCCTGGAACAAGGGGGGTTAACCAGTAGGGCTGTCACCACCTACCGGCATTCCTTCTACCAGGCAATCAAGGCTATCTACCATAGAACAAAGAGGATTAGGCACAGCAGGGCTGTCACCACCTACCGGCAAACCCCCCTACTAGGACACGTGGCACTAGGGCGATTAAGTCCCCAATGCCAATCCTAGGGTCACGTGACAATAAGGCAATTAAGTCCTCACTGCCAGACCTTCTCTTGTTCAAGCAGACAACCAAACACCCAAAGCTGTTTATCAACCTAAGCACCACGCTCACATTGCTAAACAGTACTCTCGATTCCCACGGGACTTTGACCCTTCGGATCATCAAGTCAGGAATAAGAGTACACCTAATCCTGACCCGACGGATCAACAGATCAAGTGCTAGAACATGCATGACTCTGACCCTACGGATCATCAAGTCAATGGGTGAGACATGCGTAACTCTAACCCTGCGGATTAACAAGCTACGATCTATATCACACATAACTCTAACCCTACGGATTAACAAGTCATGGGCCCGAGCATGTCTCACCACTTTATGCATGAATCGAGTGTAAGGACATAAACGAATGAATAAAGGCATGTCAAGCATGAAGCAACCAATCATGACTAGATAATAACCACGTAGAAAGCACATGATCATCATACTAGTACAATCATAAGGCATGAGGAATAAAGAAGATAATTCTATTGAGGTGGACCTTGATACTTACTTAATATGAGATGAACGACGAACGAACGATGAACGAACGACGAGCAATATATTATTAGCAAGTATCCTCAAGATACAAGATTGGGCTAAGTCCTCACAAAGGGAGGACAGCCCTCTCCTCTACCAAACTCTCCCCTCTAATCCTCTACAGCCTAGAGACTAGTCTAATGCTAGAGATTGGATTCCTCTTGGTGTCAATGTGTGTTGTCTTGTGTTTTGTTGTTTTTTGAGAGGAGGGGGGTACCCCTTATTATATAGCCTCCAAGGTCGGTGGAATTGAGTCGGTTCCGCGAGGTGGTATCATTGATTGCAGGGGGAACCGACATTGCAACGTCGGTTGCGAACCGCCATAGAAGAGTGGGCCTCAATGGGCTTTAGGGGGGGTCGGCCGACCCAGCTAGGGGGGGTCGGCCGACCTGTGGCTGGCCCCACCTGGGCTGGGCCTTGGCAGGTGGCCTCCCCTCTGTCCCTTGACCTTGGTCCCGAGTGCTATGGGTAGACTTGAGTATTTCTCTCGGTTATTGGGCCCTTGGAAGATATCTTTATTTCGGGAAAAACTGTGTTTCCAGGATTTGGAGTTTTGGGCCTCTTTTCCCTCGGGTTTGTATAGGATTCATCTTGATTGCACCTGCACCCATAAATTCACCAACACTCGTGGAAATCGTTAGTAATAAACTCCTACCACTATGTTTGGTGTTTACTTTGATTCCATTTGTGCAGGTATTTGACGGTCAAAATCGTGCCGTAACGACCGTCAACAAGACCCCCACACTTGAGCCTTTGCTCGTCCTCGAGTGAAGGTGGAAGATTAAGATAAAACACGACTTCCAATGGTATGATGCTAGCATACAAGTTATTCCAAGCCATAACTGCACCTGTGAACTTTGAAGTGGCTAACATGCTATCTTGGGCGGTTGAGGAATGGAACGGTCTTGATTCAAGTCATCAATACCCCTCTGTTGAGTAACTTGGGTTTTTGATAGAATTTTCAAAAATAAAAACATGGCTCATACTCCTCAAATGATCACTCTCAAATCGCTCAATGTGTATGGTTCCTTACCAAGGCATTGGATTTGCCTCTTTTCATCCTACTTCTACAAAAGGCTTTATGTGGAGCTTGGTAGGGAATGAAAGAGAGGCATACTTGTATCACATATTTTGCCGAACCAAAAGGGTGGATCCATGGAGAATGCAAGTCATACAACCTTGATCAAGATGTGCAAGTGTGTATGAGGGTGGTGTGGTGGAAATTGTACTCCTTTTTTGCGTTCCTTCTCTCTTTCTCTTTTTGAATGTTTGAGGAGGACATGGCTATGATTCTTTCTTTCACTTTTTTTTTCAACATTATCCCTTCTCTTTTTTTTCATCATGCTCTACTTTTGTATGAGCAGGGATTATTCTTTCTTTTGCATAGCCATGTCTCCAATGATAATTAGAGAGAGAGAAAGGTAACAATGCTTTTGTGGAGTACTTATTTTGGTGGATGGATGGTGGTATTGCTTAACTTCCAGTGTAGAAGTTCAGCATGTGAGGTGGAGTGTACGTGATCTTGATCAAGAGAGTATGACAAGTTTCTCACTAGGGTCACACAATTTTGATAAAGCTCAATGTAATGACAAGCAGCATATGTGTGTAGGTTTTCCAAAGTAGTCAACATATGGCTTTGGTAGGAATATAAGATCATCGAGGAGCATAGAGCTATAGATTTTAAATTTTTGCAAGATAAATTCCCAAGCACTCTATGCAGAAGAAGCATGATTCATCTCATCCAACCATATCACATTCACCAACAACTTAGATAAACAAGGGTTCCTATGAGATTGGTGTTCACAAGCAACAGGTGTATGATGCGAGGAATAAAGAGTATGCAGGCCAACCAACTAGAAGCATGTATGTTGAGGGAACAACAAAGTTCATTTTATTCTTGAGTTAAATTTTAGTGATTGACTCAAAAGATTATTTTAACTCATGAATTGGGGAGATGGAGTAGAGAGGATGCGCAAACCGTCGCCTTGGATGAAGTGGAGATCAAGAGGGCCATGAGATATTTGATCGACCCAAAGGTTCGACCCAACTTTGTTTTCTTGTCCCGAGGGCTCCACTGTTTTACGTGTCGATCAGTGCGAGGTTGTGCATCATGTTGGTGGGGGAGATCTCGAATGTGTGCGTGATGAAGAACTCGAGAGATCTCCCCCCACACTTGTTCTTGTACCTGCTTTATTTATTCAAAACAAACAAAAACAAAGCGAAGACAAAGAGGACTCCACCGGGGTTAAAGACCGGGGAGCCTAGATTTATTGAATTAAACTCTAGGTGCCTTATGAAAGAAAAGAGAGAAGAAGCACCTAGCTTACTTATTTATTAAATTATTGATTATAGTTTTATAATTTTTATTTTATTTTGACATTTTCAAGGTAGAAGAAAAAGGATACAAGTTGCGATACAAGTTACCTTTGTGGGGGGAGGGAACCTCCCCCCACACTTGTTCTTTGCTCTCGGCCCTTGCTTTGTGGTTGAGCCCCAAGTGGTTGTGGTAGTAGGGCGTACAGTCATTTTGGGTTTTTGAGCAGCGTGGCTATGAAGTGACGATCTTGTCTTCCATATTTTGGTGCCACTAAGTGTCATAACGGTGGTGGCACTCGCATGGCTGCAATTCTTATTCAGCTCTTGAGAATCCTTCTTTTCGCACACCAAGACAAGGTTGGTGTCGAAGAGAAGTCTTGACGTGTTGTTTTCATCATGGTCCTCCTCCATGGGATCTTCGTGAGGCTCTTCATGCCAACCTTCTCACATTAGGCATGAGCTCAATGGAAGAGGACGAGTATGTGTCACGTCGGGGGTGACTTGTGTTTCAACTTGTCGCCTTCTTCAACGTGTTTGATGAGCTGATTATTGGCCTTTTTCCTGGCTGCACATAAGAGCAAGAACACAAAAGCGAACTCGAGCACGGGTTACGTTAGTGAAAACCAAATGGATTTCCCGTCGGTTGCCTTTGCAAGGTTGTCTTTCTTTTTTTTTTTTTAATCGCAACTCAATTTATTGAACAAATAGAAAAGAAGAGAAAGGGAAATCTTTTTCTTAACTTCGAGACGGAAAGCCAAAAGGTTTTGTCTCAAAATTGTTTTTTTTCTTTGAGAATAATTTTCTAAAGAAAAAAGAAGAGTTGGAGACGACCGAAGATCGAAGAAGTTTATTTTTGAAGGACTCCAACTATGCAAATAAGAAAACCAGAGAAAAGAGAAAATCTTTTTCTTAAACTTGAGACAAAACTTCGTGGAAAATTGGGGAAATGCGAGAGCAAGAATTTTGTTTTAAGGGTGCTTGAGTGCGGAAGGGATGAACTTGAAGAATCCCAAACACCATTGCATCCAAATAAAAAGAAATGAAGTTCAACTTGGGCAACAGCCCTACAATGGCTATATGCTTTAATGTCAAGGGGGCTGTGCCAAAATTCCATCAAAACTTTTGCTCAAAGCATTTTCCAAAAGGTTGGCTCAAGTTAAATTTTACCAAATTTATTCTCTCAGATTTTTTTTTTCAAGGAGATCTTGTTCTTGAACTTGGGGCAAACAATGAAAATTCTCGGGAAATGCAAGAGTAAGAATTTTGGAAAAGAGTGCTTGAGTGGAATGAAAAGTGAAGGCACCAAGCACTCTGGAAACAAATATAATGAAATGAAGTCCAATTTTGGTTGACAACCTCATGATGGCTATGTGTTGGAAAGCCAGAGGGAGTTGTGCCAAAAATTCCTCCAAAATTTTGCTCAAAACATTCTCCATAAAAAAGATTGCCTCAAACTCATTTTCAAAAATAAAGAAATTTTTGTAAATGTAATGTGGTTTGAAAAATCCCAAACAAAAGTCGGAAAGATTCAAACATGCAAACAATGGAAATGCATGTTGAGGGAGAATTCAAATATGCAAAATGATGGGTAAGAATCAAATATGTAAATGAAATGCAGGAATGCAATTGAGGAAATTCAAATATGCATGTGGGAATGGAAATCAAATATGAGATAACTACCAATTTACCTTTGGCAAGGGCATCATCGTTTTAAGTCCAATGAATAAGACTTCTCTCCATTGCGTTTAGCTTGGCGACTTGGTGCTTGATCCCGGAGATGAGGATGCAAACAACTTCTCGTGTTGGGGTTGTAGCCGTCTTTTCAAAGCACTTGTGCGAAGCCTTCTCCCTTTATGCTTCCCTTCTAGGGTGATGTTGGAAGGCTTCTCATTCTGTTGAGGGTGTGGTCTCCACCCTTCACCAATAGCTACCTTCTCAACTAATTTTGTTGCTTCCACGGCGGTAAGTGAGAAGATGCTCCCCTCGGTGCGAGAATCGAGATAGTCACGAGCTGGTTGTGTCAACCCGTGGTAGAAATTGATCAATATTGTCCAATCATCCATTTCATGATCAGGGCATGTTGTCAAATAATCTTGAAATTTCTCCCATGCTTTAGGAATGGATTCTTCTTGTGCTCTCCAAAAGTTTGGAATTTGTGCATGAAGGGCATAGGCTTTGCCTCTTGAGGAGTATTTCTCGAGGAACGCTTCAGAGCAATCATCCCAAGTAATCAAAATACTTGGGTTGGCATAGAACCATTGTCTTACTTTCCCCATAAGAGAATAGGGAAATAGACGGAGTCGGAAGACATCTTGGTTGACTCCCTTGATGGACAAGGTTTTGCATGCTTTCAGGAATTTATGAAGATGAACGTTTGCGTCCTCGTTGGCCGTACCATGGAATGGATTGGCCTGCACCATGTGGATTTGGCTGGCTCTAAGTCTGAAGTTTCCGTCTCCAGTGCTGACGTGTGGCCCAATTGCTACACGGTCAATAACGGCAGCGGCGCCAGAAATGCTTGTTGGTGCGGGTGTAGCTGCGGAGTATTCGTGGGAAAACTTTTGACCCATTGGTGTTGAGCTTGATGGTGCGGGTGTAGCTGGCTTGACTGTCGAGAGTATTCTTGAGGATGGGTGACTCGCGGTTCAGTTCGTCTCAAGAGTACTTTTTGATTTTCTGTGTATTGCCTCGATAGGTCAATGCCAGAGGTACACAACCCTGTTTTCACATAAAGAGAAAACAAAGCAAAGGTAGACCTATCTAGACAGTGGTAATTAAAAGAAATATAATTATAAACAATGCTAGTGACTCTTCAACCAGTGCCTTCCCCGGCAACGGCGCCAGAAATGCTTGTTGGTATTTCTTACGATCATAGATAAATCCGCAAGCGCACGGAGAATACCGTTGTAGCACTTCACCCGTGAGTATTCAAGGGTATCGTATTTTCCACAGGGAAGGCGGTGGTTTTACGAGATAGCAAAGTTCATAATCACATAACTAATAATGTACCAAGGTCTAAACAGGGGTAAGGATAATAATATGGTAGGGATAGTGTGACAACACAACCAGAGCAATCCAATCTAACACTAGAACTAAGCCTAGGCTAAGCGGGGTTAAGAAGAGAGCCGAGATGGGTCCTTATGTACTTCTTATATTCCTGCTCATGCAACACATACAAGTCTAAGCTCTATGTCAGCCTGGAACAAGGGGGGTTAACCAGTAGGGCTGTCACCACCTACCGGCATTCCTTCTACCAGGCAATCAAGGCTATCTACCATAGAACAAAGATGATTAGGCACAGCAGGGCTGTCACCACCTACCGGCAAACCCCCCTACTAGGACACGTGGCACTAGGGCGATTAAGTCCCCAATGCCAGTCCTAGGGTCACGTGACAATAAGGCAATTAAGTCCTCACTGCCAGACCTTCTCTTGTTCAAGCAGACAACCAAACACCCAAAGCTGTTTATCAACCTAAGCACCACGCTCACATTGCTAAACAGTACTCTCGATTCCCACGGGACTTTGACCCTTCGGATCATCAAGTCGGGAATAAGAGTACACCTAATCCTGACCCGACGGATCAACAGATCAAGTGCTAGAACATGCATGACTCTGACCCTACGGATCATCAAGTCAATGGGTGAGACATGCGTAACTCTAACCCTGCGGATTAACAAGCTACGATCTATATCACACATAACTCTAACCCTACGGATTAACAAGTCATGGGCCCGAGCATGTCTCACCACTTTATGCATGAATCGAGTGTAAGGACATAAACGAATGAATAAAGGCATGTCAAGCATGAAGCAACCAATCATGACTAGATAATAACCACATAGAAAGCACATGATCATCATACTAGTACAATCATAAGGCATGAGGAATAAAGAAGATAATTCTATTGAGGTGGACCTTGATACTTACTTAATATGAGATGAACGACGAACGAACGATGAACGAACGACGAACAATATATTATTAGCAAGTATCCTCAAGATACAAGATTGGGCTAAGTCCTCACAAAGGGAGGACAGCCCTCTCCTCTACCAAACTCTCCCCTCTAATCCTCTACAGCCTAGAGACTAGTCTAATGCTAGAGATTGGATTCCTCTTGGTGTCAATGTGTGTTGTCTTGTGTTTTGTTGTTTTTTGAGAGGAGGGGGGTACCCCTTATTATATAGCCTCCAAGGTCGGTGGAATTGAGTCGGTTCCGCGAGGTGGTATCATTGATTGCAGGGGGAACCGACATTGCAACGTCAGTTGCGAACCGCCATAGAAGAGTGGGCCTCAATGGGCTTTAGGGGGGGTCGGCCGACCCAGCTAGGGGGGGTCGGCCGACCTATGGCTGGCCCCACCTGGGCTGGGCCTTGGCAGGTGGCCTCCCCTCTGTCCCTTGACCTTGGTCCCGAGTGCTATGGGTAGACTTGAGTATTTCTCTCGGTTATTGGGCCCTTGGAAGATATCTTTATTCCGGGAAAAACTGTGTTTCCAGGATTTGGAGTTTTGGGCCTCTTTTCCCTCGGGTTTGTATAGGATTCATCTTGATTGCACCTGCACCCATAAATTCACCAACACTCGTGGAAATAGTTAGTAATAAACTCCTACCACTATGTTTGGTGTTTACTTTGATTCCATTTGTGCAGGGATTTGACGGTCAAAATCGTGCCGTAACGACCGTCAACAGAAGGCTCAATCAACGGTATATCGGCGAAAGTGCTAGGATCATCATCCATAGTGCGAGCCATGAAACCACGCACACAAACGGTCACAACTCGAGGCAGTTAAGCCTACAAATGAGCACTTGGCTCTGATACCACTTGAAAGGATCATGTGACCGAGAGGGGGGGGTGAATCGGTGCACACCACAAACTTTTCTCCTAGTACTATTCATCCACTCAACTCCTAGCAAGTAGTTCTTGTGTATATCAACCAAGGCACACTAAGAAGAGTCCTTACACTAGTGAACTTAGAACAAGATCCAAACACACGAGATAACAAGATAGTTCACTAGATAAGAGCAAGCCAAAGCAAACTACTACCAAGAGCAAGAGACTAGTTGATCTACTCAAACAAACACACTAAGCAAAGTCCTTGGATCAACTAGCAAGGGAGGTTCATACAAGGTACTCAAACAAGCAAGTGATAGAAACAACTAGAGAGCATAATGATAAACCAAAGGAGACAACAAGAGCAATATATAAGCAAGGCTAACTCAAATACTACTAGCAAGCAAGATCAAGACAATAAGTAAGTGCAAGTAGTAAGGGAGTAAGAGATAGGAATGCTCATGATGTTTCCCGTGGTATTGGGAGGATGGCGCCTCCCCCTAGTCCATGTTGGGTCACTTCCGCCGGAGTTTCGACCCCGTCCCTCCGCTCGATGGCGATCCCTTCTAGAGCATTCTTCACCCTCCAAGTGAAGACGCGGGCACGTCCCGCCGGCAACTCCGGATGCTCCTCCGAAGGTAAGGATCCGCACGTGATGCGGTCCAAAGGGAGCTCTCTTCTTGTTGCTTCTTTCACACGGGAAGCACGAAGACCGTGTACAAACTTGTAGAGGCTTCCACACTCTTTGGCAAGCTCTCTACCAACGCCTAACCGGTCTAGGCCTTGCCATAGACTAAGAGTAACAGCCCTAGTTGATCCTCTAAGATACTCACTAGCCTAGAGATCAAGGATGCATATGGTGTCACTCTTCTCAAGCACTTGGATCACTCAAATCCCTCAAAGTGCTTCTTCTTCCTTCACTTGGCTTCTTGACAGCACCTTCCCACAAGAGGCAAGCAACCAGCTATTTATAGCCTCAAAGCATCCAACTAGCCGTTGCACAAAAGTACGGTCTCCTGTCTTCATATCACCGTATGGTACGGTCTCCATCTGGGTGTTGTCTAGAGACTTCCTCTTCTCTGTTCCTTCGAAACCAATGTAGACCGTACCATACGGTCCTCATGACCGTACCATACGATCTCTATTTCTCTCTTCTAACAGAAATTTCCATCTTTCTATAACTTCATCTGTAGACCGTACCATATGGCACCGTACCGTACGATCCTTGGTATGATCTTCATCTTCCAGAAATACATCGCCTCTGACTAGCAAACCGGACCGTACGGTCTCTACCACCGTACCATACGGTCTCTTTTCTTCCTTCTTCCAGAAACTCTGACTTGTCTGGCTGTAGCTTCAATATAGACCGTACCATACGGTCTTCACCACCGTACCATACGGTCTCCTTTCTCTTGACTTCCAGAGACTGCATCTCTTCTGACTCGAACTCCAATATAGACCGTACCATACGGTCTTTAGCACCGTACCATACGGTCTCATCTGCAGAAGCTGAAACTTGATCCTTCTTCGATCCTTGCTCTCAACTTCTTCTTCCTTGGTTCCTGCACTCTTCCTCTGCAACCCTAGTGCCTGAGAAACACACCATTACATCCAAGATCTCTACACTAGTGTTTACCGAAGAGTATCAACTCGAACCCTCTTGATAGTCTGGTGTTTCCTATGGACTCAAGCCTAACATCTAACCAAGCCAACACTTGCTTGGATCTAGCATGTCCTTAGCCTTGATCCATCTCCTTGACCGCAACACCATCAAGTCCATCCATGAGTTGGCGAGGGAACCATTCATCCTTGACTTGGGGTTTTAGGTTGGTTGTTTGTCGTACTCCCTTCGATGTGACCTAAGGATAAGATACTCAAGGAGCACATTAGTCACATGCATGGTTCTCATCCAAACGCCAAAACATTCATACCTTGGGGTTTCCAAACTCCAATGGTCATGAAGCTTACAGGCGATTTTCACGGAGACCAACGAGTTAATTGTTGGTGGGCGCTGGTGAAGGATTCAGTGCTACCCCAACAGAATTGGGATCTGGGATGCTGGACATGTGTCGGTCACTTTAACGTTGGTGGACGTTGCCAAAAAAGTCCGCGTCCGATTCATTGTGGAGACAGGCGGCAACAACTGGGGGGATGAAATCAGCCTTCGGGGGGAATTCATATTTGGTACCCAGGGGTGGTATAGTAATGATCATGGTTTCGGTGTTTTTATCCCGCACGATGAACTAGGCAATCGGATGGACCAGCAGAGGAAAGTGAAGATTGTGTGCACCGTCGTCGTCTTAAGCGACGATGGCACTGACATCCCCGCCTTCGACATCTGTAGTGACCTTGAGGGTCTCCTACTACATGGGACAGATTTCGACGTCACCTTGAGCATCAACAACGGAGAAAAACTGATCCATGCACACCATTGTGTGATGGCGGCACGGTCAAAATTCTTTGCCTCTCTGTTGTACGGGCAAATGGTCGAGGCTGGCAATAATAATCAAGTGGTGCCAGTAATAGTAGGTAGCACTGAGACGTTCAGTGCCTTGGTCAGGTTGGCCTACGCAGACTCCCTGCCCCGCAACGAGGATCTCAGTGACCCCATCGGTGCCTTGGGAGAATTACTGCATCTCGCAGACTTCTACGGCATGGATCGGATGAAATCCTGCTGCGCGGCAAGGCTATGGGATGCTACCACGATGAAGACGGCGTTTCAGGTTTTATGGTCTGCCACGACGGCTAAATGCAAGGCGCTGAAGGATAAGTGTGGTGACTTATTGCATTCAAGTAAGGACGACATCATGCGAGCCACTTTCTCGAGTTGTTACATTTCAGCGGCCTTAAATGATTCTGATATTCCTGAGAGGATGAGGAAGAAGTCACGCATCGACCATGAAGGATGGGCCGGATGGCAGTGAGCAGTATCTAGCCTGATCATGCATGTTATAGGCTCTACATACCTCTAGCGTATCTGTGCAGTCTGTGTAATGTTCTGCTATGTCCTTTTAATATTTCCTTGTTACAATGTAATAAAGTGCTTCGTATTTTGATTTGTTCTTTGCCAATAAAAAACTGGTGTGCACATTTGTAGCTCAAAGTTTTATCCGCTGAAAGAGAACATAAATGTTATATATCCGAAATGTGTCAAGAGAGAGCTGTCCGGTATGCACAACGTTTCATCCACAGGACAATGCTCATGTAATTCCATTGAAACTTCAGAAGAGGTCTCATGGAATGTGCATACAGTTAGATTATAACGCTCGGTAAAAGTTTGTAGGAGAGTTTATCCGGTGCATTGCATGCCAACGCAGCAGGACATTCCCTTGTGAGATGGCAAATTAACAAAGAGAGTCAAATAATACAACAGCCACCAAAATGGAATCAATAAACTCACAAGATAACTCAAAAGAGTGATATAGATTACGATTTCTTTGGCCACGAGAGGAGAAACAACAATAATTACAGTTACAGATAACTATGATTAATAATTACAAACCATAAGCGTTGGATCAAAGAGCCACGAATGGTCGATCTTCCCCTCCCTTTCACGCATTGCAATTCATTCTTCACTTTCTACTTTGGAGAGTGATTGATCAAATGATCACTAGCAGGTTTATAGGTGTACACGAAACGACGCCTTTGATTGGCATATCCTCTGTGAACTTGATCGCATCAATGTCAACCGAAGACATGTTCAAGGGATGATCCCCGGCCTAGTCAATTACATATTTTTTTAGGGCCAATTACTGAAAGTCCCTTGATGTCGCCTAGGGGGAGGGTGGTGAATAGGCGATATACGAAATTGAGCAAATAAAACTGCAGCAGAAACTGAAACTGCCAAAACCGAAACTTTCGGTTTGGCAAACTGGAACTTCCGGTTTTCTCAGGATAGAAAACAGAAGTTCAGATCTTTCGATCCCCGATTCCCTCTAGATAGAAAGTAAACTACTAGGGTATGTAAAAGGGCTCTGGCAAGTATATCCATAGAGAATAAAAGCTCAACTACACATGCAACCTAGTAGATCAAGATTTGCATATAAATGACAAGAACATGTAAAGCAAATGCAAACCGAATGAAGCACGCAAGGAGTTGTTTCCCGAAGTTCAGCAGCTTGCTCTCCAAGCTGCCTACGTCTCTGTTGAGGAAGCTCTACTCAAGAGCCGGGTCTCTTTCAACCACTTTCTTCCTTTCCACTATTTGTTTCTTTCCTTGCGGAGGCGAAACGGGCCTTGCACAAACTTTCCCAAGGCTCACCACAAGCTTGGGAGCTCAAGGGACGACACCTAGCCGTCTAGGAGGCTTCACCTCCAAGAGTAACAAATGCTTCACGGATTCAAGGCGAAGTGCTCAAATGCTCAAGTTGAGGATGCTCGCTTGTGCTCTCTAATTCAAATTCTCTCAACCCAATCCAAAGGATTTAGCTATAATCTCACAAATCTCACAAAGAGAGGTAGGGGAGGGCTCTAGGACACCTTGGCTCTGGATATATTCGTGGATGTGGTCAGCACCCTCCAAGAGAGGGTGTGGTGGGGTATTTATACTCATCCCTCCAAAACTAGCCATTGGAAACTAGCCGGTACAAACTGGAACTTCCGATTTCACAAACCGGAACTTCCGGTTTCCCAGAACTAGCCGTTGGGATTCAAATCTGCTAAACTGGAACTTCTGGTTTGGCAAACCGGAACTTCAGGTTTTGCCAGGCTCACAAGTTGCTGAGTGTTAGTGTTGGCTATAGTGTTTCACTCTTCTCACTTGGGTTTTTCTTGAGCACTGAGACTTGCTAGCTATCCATGTAGCATCCCTCTTAATAGAGCGGCACACCTATACTCAAGATCAAATGTAAAACAACTTTTACAACTTGAGCATATGAGAAATTTGATATTGCCACTTCTCTTCAAATTTGTTCCATGAGGGCAGCCACATGTGCTTCTCTTGAGCATCACCATCTTGAGCTTGTGACTTGGAATTTTTCAAACCAAATAAGTAATATCCATTCTTGCAATTCCTAGTCACTTCAATTCTTTATGATTCAACAATAATTGATACTTAGCAACATATACTCCATATAACTTGAATGGTCCATCGAAATCGACTCCACTTACCCTTCACCATACTTTAGGTGCCTCGGCGCCAAGACTCCTGCTTGCCCTTCTCCTAACTATGGTTCGTCGCGACCAAGTCATGTCAATCCTTCACCTTCTCGCTATTTAAGCCATACATTGCTTTGCATCATCCATAAGCATCCAATTTTGTGTTGATGATTAATTTGTTGATTGATCAAGTTGCTTCCAAGAGTAGTACCATTAATGACATATAGCACTTGAACATTCTTCATCTTGACCATGAGAAGGCCACTAGATATAGAATCTTGTATTTGAAATAATTCATTTCTTTACATCATTTATTGGTCACATGGTCTTCATTTGCTTCAAACAATTGTACATACAAGAGTGTATACATGAGAGACATTGTACATCTATTGCTTGCAACCTGTCCATATACTCACAAAGAATATTAGACCTTTAATCATGTTGTCATACAATACACCAAAACCCACTAGGGGTGCATATGCACTTTCAATCTCCCCCTTTTTGGTGATTGATGACAACCATGATTAAAGCTTACAAATGATATTCACAGAAAGATTTTGAATGCAAACATGTAGAACAAACTCCCCCTTAATATGTGCATATTTGAGTGAAATTAAAAAATTTGGCCTCAAATGCCATTTGCACATCTAGAATGGAAAACATGAGAGCATTTCCTACATGTATGCATTTGTGGGGTGCAACAAGTGTGTATATATTGCTTGCAACCTGTCCATATACTCACAAAGAATATTAGACCTTTAATCATGTTGTCATACAATACACCAAAACCCACTAGGGGTACATATGCACTTTCAATTACACGGTTGTGTTGTGCTACTAGTTCAGGACGTTTCATGGGTTCTACTCCCCGTGCGTCCCTTTGGTCTCTTCCCCGATCCGGTCAGAGACCTTTGTCGAAACGGCCTTGCCACCGTGTCCCTTCATCTCTTCCTCGATCCGGTCAGAGAGACCTTTGTTGAAACAGCATTGCCAACGCGTCCCTTCCTCTCTTCCCCCATCCGGTCAGAATAAAAGCAAACTCCCCGGGCGAACACCTCGCTCTGTTTTTGCACCATCGCCACTCTAAACTCGCCGGTGTTCCCATAAGCAAACCGCCGCGTATGAAACCAATCGCCACCACCATAGAACCACTGCTACCAGAAGAAACAAACTCGCATGGATTCCTATGGAAGGACACTCGCATCCACCAACATGGAGTTCACTGTTGAGAGCGTCGATGTGGATGTTACACGGAGCAATTCAGATAATTTCATCCGGACCAAAGTGTTCACCGTTGGCGGGCGCCGGTGGAGGATTTGGTGCTACCCCAGGGGCAGTATAGATTCCAACTATAATGGACAATCTGAGGGCTTAGAGATCCAATTGGAGTTCATGGACGTTTCCCATAAAGTCCGTGTTCTTTTCACTGCGGAGTTAGCTGACTACGACGACGATGACGGCGAGTTAGTGCGCCCGCGAAGACAGTTTGTACTCACTTTTGGTAAGGAGGAGGTTCATAAGTGCCAAGGTTTTGTTGACGGTGCAAAATTCCCTAAATCACCGTCAACATATCAGTAAATAAATTAGTACTCACAGTGCATAGTAGTTAGGAATTAACATACTTCCATGAATTTTGGTGAATTTTGGATGCAGGAGTGAATTATGCAATAAAATGGGCCTGCACCGAGGAAAAGGCAGGCCGGCTGGCCCCACCTTAGGCCGGCCGGCTGCACTTGTCACCCATTGACCCCGGTCTTTGTCTAGCAAGCTGTAAACGGGCTGAAACGTCACAAACCAAAGCCTGTGTAGCAGAATTCCACCGACATACCGTCTGGTGGGCTGTTTGTGCCTCAACTTGGCCCTTACAAGTTCTGCCGCCCCCACGAAGGCACTGATCTGCGAACCGACACCAGGAGGCAATCTGGAGCGTCCACACAAGAGGCGGTGGCGAACCGCCACAGGGGACGGCCGGCCGGCCCCCCGTGTAGGCCGGCCGGCCTGCCTTGGCGGCCCTGCCACGTCTCCTTCGCCTACATAAGCCCCCCTGTCCTAAGGACCCTATAAATACCCCTAGTGTCCGCAGGAACAAATCGCACCTCACTGATCCAAGCATTTTATTACTCGTTTGTAGAAGTAGAGTTATTAGGGTGGAGTTAGAGTAGAGTAGAGTAGAGCGGAGCTCTCCTCAAGGTTCCGGAAGTCTTCTCGGAGTTTCGGTATTGTTCTTGTATCTTAACGCTAGTAGAATTACTCTTTTATTATTTATATAATTATTTCTATAATTATTTAGTTTATTCTTTATTATTTCTTCTAGTAACTATTTTCTATTTAAGTTTATTTACTTTGTTACGCTAGTGCTCATAAGAGTCTTGTTGTGGGTTTCGTGACTGTGTCTAGGTAGTACGAGTGAGTGCTTTGCCGATATGGAGGTCGTGCTTAGTGAAAGCTGTGCTACATTCTTAGATAGGGCAATTCTCTCGATCAAGGATAGTGTTGACAGTGTAATTTAACCGATTTTACACCTCCAACACCGTCAATAAAAGCCATCATTCAAGGATAAAATAAACATTTTTTTCAATAATGGCTTTCCACGAGTTTTGGTGAGATATTTGGTGCAGGAATGAAATACAAGGAAAATCATGAAGAAATGGAGGAAAAGTGGACCAGCCGGCCCAATCATAGGCCGGCCGGCCTACTCAGGCTCCACCTGCAGCCAAGCTTCTCCCAGCAAGGCCTCCACTGCTCCACCACATCCAAACCAAGGCCCAGCCCATCAGGAATCAACCGACTTACCAGAACATGGGCTGTTGGGCCTAAAATTGAAGGCCACGCTAACTCTGCCACCCCCCACGAAGTAACCGACCATCCAACCGCCATCAGGAAGCAATCTGGGACGTCCAGGACAAAGGCAGTGGCGAACCGCCACAAGGGACGGCCGGCCGGCCCCCCTACTAGGCCGGCCGACCTAGTTTGGCGCGCCCGCCACTCCATCTTCGACTATAAAGACCCCCCTGTCCTAAGGACTCCATCTCCAGAACAACTCGCACCTTGATACATACTTCATTTAGTTTCTTTTAGTAGCGAAGCACTGCTGTAGTAGTGAGTGAGTGAGAGGGAAGGAGAGTCGGAGTTCTCGGAGGATGTCGGGGCTCCGCTTCAACTTCGCCTCGGGTATGCTTCCTGCCTGGGAGTAGTCTACCAGGTCTTCCAGGCCGGGCAACATGTAAGGATATTATTGGTCGGATAATGAAGTAAGGTATTCTGCTCTATTCATTTGTGAGTTTCAGGTATATAGTAAGTATTTATTTATTTAAATGCTTGCTATGTTGACTAGCTTATCGCCACGCTCGCTAGTTGTGATGATAGATGTAAATGTGGTGTTTAGATCTAGAGTTATCCCAGATCTGCCCGTAACTCCACGGAGGACGGTATCCCCACGTGTGACAGGCATGTTCAGGCCTTTGCAATCCGCCACGTTCGGGTTATCGAGATGGTAGGGTCTTAATTATAGCAGGTATAGTCCTTAGTGGTCGAATCTAATTCTCGGATTGTCTGCTAAGGAAGTAAGTGTGCCCCAAAATGAATGATAGAGTAAGGACCTTACCAAGTTATCTAGCTACATAATTCCTTAACATTAGATTGCCTGGCCAGAAGACTCTTTTATTTATTGTTGCATCCACTAGAACCTTTGCGTGCCCCCATTATTCGGATAAATTGCTAGGAATAGAGTCTCTTTTACACTGTTCGTTCCCGGTGGATTTGGTACCTTAGGAATACTCCTAATTGAAAGCTACATCGGTATCCGTACGCTTGCGGATTAATTTCTGTTAGGCCTTTGGACTGCCAACATGCTTTCTAGCGCCGTTGCCGGGGAACGGTACCTGTTCTAGAAACTCAAACCTAGAGTCGTCCTTTAGAGGGTTGTTTTTTTATTTTCTTTATTTTGTTTTTGTATTTTCTTTTATTATCACACTATGGAAATGCCGTCGATCTTCGACAACATGGCTCTGAAAGGAGCATTATTGGAGCCTCCACCAGCATCAAAGCAAATCACTGCTCCAAGCTATGAGATCCGTCCTGAGCTGATAGAACTGGTAATCAAGACACTATTTAGCGGGGAAGATAACACCAATCCATATGCACACATACGCCACTTCAAGCGGCTCTGCGCCACTGTGGTGACCTCAAGGGTCCCACAAGAAAGTTTCAGATGGATGATGTTTCCTTTCTCCATCACTGGCGAAGCAGCTCACTGGTACTATCTGCATGTGAGTGAAGCAGAAGGAGATTGGTACACTCTCAGGAAGCTCTTTTGCCTCTACTACTTCCCTCTCTCAAGGGTAATCGCTCTTCGCAAGAAGATCTTTAACTTTGAGCAAGGAAGAGATGAGCCACTTGGAGCTACCTGGCACCGTTTCCTCTCCTGCACCCAAGAAGGTCCAGATCTGGGAATTCCTTCAGCCATCCTCCTTCAACACTTCGCTGCAGGACTCAGTCCTCAAGGCTGCAATTTCTTAGATGCAGCCTCGGGAGGCTCTTTCCTGTACAAGACGACAATGGAAGGGTTTGAGGTCCTGAAAAAGATTCTCAGTAACCTGAATGCCTATGAAGCATGTGCAGCTGAACCTCCAAAAGAAGAAATTCAAGCTGTCTCATAGGCGCCTTCAGTCAGTCCACCGTAGGAAGAGGAAGACGCATGTGTGGAAACACCCCGCAGTGAACCTCCACCAGTTGAGAAAGCTCCAGAGGCAGTCCAAGAATCAGAACCTACTGCAGAACCCGCTCCAGAACCTATCCAAGAGCCAAGGCCAGAATCAGAGCAAGAGTTCTTCTTCAATTGCCCAACGAATCCAAAGCTATTCCAAGAAGACATACTTCTCAAGGAAGGATACAACCAAGTTGAGTCTATTCTCCCCGTTATACCGTACGAGGAGGATGTTGACTTATCAAGGTTTGGTGACACACGAAACTATCTAGTTGAGAAGAATGGTTGTTTGGATAAAGCTGAGCTGGATAGGATAGATTGGGAAGATTACATCAACTTTTCGCTATCTTCAGTGATGAATGGCTCCAAGAAGCAGAATGCACGGGAGAGATTGTAAAGCTACATTCGAAGCCCGGAAGCATTCAGATAGATTGTGGGGTATGGGATAATCACAGGTCGCTTATGATCTGACAGCTAAGATCAACATCTTGTCCAAGGAAGCGGCCGCATCAATGAAGCTCCCATTGACCATCCTGATCCCATCACAGAAAAGGCTGTTATACCAGAACACAATCTACCATGCAGAAGGAGTTCTGGAGGAAATTAAGACAAAAGTAAATGGATAGCCTATGTTCCTGAACTTTCACATCTTCAACATCCCCACACCAGACTTCATCCTAATAGGGACACCCATCTCACACTTCACCAGAATGAGAAATACTCGAGAAGAGGTGGATATCCCTGTTGGACGAGAGTGCTTCTCTGTTGACTTCAGACATACACTCAACACCCAAGCAGAAGGAACGACTGAAGGGATAGATGAATTCACGGCCATTGAAGAGGCCGCAGCCATTGAATTCATAGAAGCATCACAGTTGGGCAGAGATGAGGAGACAGAGTTCTTCATTGAAGAAGAAGACCACACTCCTTATGCTCAACTTGAGGAACAAGAGGAATCAGCTCCAAAACCTGTAGAGCTCAAGCTGCTACCGCCAGGTCTCAAGTACAGCTTCCTTTTCCAAGATCAAAAGACCCTTGTCATTATCAGTGACAAGATATCAGCCAAGGAGGAAAAGAAGCTTGTAGCCGTGCTAGAAAAGTACCGATCAGTAATTGGTTACTCACTAGCAGACCTGAAGGGAATCAGCCCACAATTCTGCACTCGTCGGATCCCCATGGAACCCGACCACAAGCCTATCCGAGAACACCAATGACGCTTGAACAATGCCATGAGAGAAGTGGTGAAGAAAGAAATTTTGAAGCTACTCAAGGCAGGGATTATTTATCCCATTCAGGATAGTCAATGGGTCAGTCCAGTGCAGGTCGTACCCAAAAAGGGAGGGATGACCGTGGTGAAGAATGACAAGAATGAGCTGATTGCCCAGCGTACAGTCACAAGGATGGTGCATGATGCATTGATTACAGGAAGCTTAACAAAGCTACCAGGAAAGATCACTATCCATTGCCATTCATTGACGAGATGCTCGAAAGATTGGCCAAGCATTCATTCTTCTGCTTCCTCGATGGTTTTTCAGGATACCACCAAATACCTATCCATCCTGATGACCAAGATAAGACCACCTTCACTTGTCCGTATGGCACGTTCGCTTACCGGCGAATGTCATTTGGTCTGTGCAACGCACCCGCCTCCTTTCAAAGATCCATGATGGCAATCTTCTCTGATCTAGTCGAGAAAATCATAGAAGTCTTCATGGATGATTTTTTAGTGTATGGAGAAACATTTGACAGATGTCTCCATAACCTTGAGAAAGTACTCCAGAAGTGCAAGGAGGCAGACTTGGTTCTAAACTGGTAGAAATGTCACTTTATGGTAACAGAGGGGATTGTCCTGGGACACAAGGTTTCCACCAAAGGTATAGAAGTCGACAAAGCAAAGATTGAAGTAATTGAGTCACTTCCACCCCCCAGGAACATTAAAGGAATCCAAAGCTTTCTCGGGCATGCGGGATTCTACCGGAGATTTATTAAAGACTTCTCCAAGAAAGCACGCCCTCCCACCAGTCTGTTGGCTAATGACGCACTTTTTTTCTTTGATAGCAAATGTATGGAGGCATTCATTGAGCTTAAGCAGGCTTTGATAATGGCCCCCATCATCCAACCTCCAGACTGGCCACTCCCGTTCGAAATCTTGTGCAATGCAAGCGACTATGCCGTAGGGGCAGTGTTGGGACAAACCAAGGATAAGAAGCATCATGCCATAGCCTATGCTAGCAAGACTCTCATAGGACCGCAGCTAAATTATGCCACCACTGAGAAAGAGCTTTTAGCTATGGTTTATGCTATCGACAAGTTCAGATCGTACTTAGTGGGAGCCAAAGTTATAATCTACACAAATCATGCTGCTCTCAAGTATCTCCTGACCAAGAAAGATGCAAAGCCATGTCTTATCCGTTGGATTCTACTCCTCCAAGAATTTGACCTGGAAATCAAGGACAGGAAGGGAGTAGAGAACACTGTGGCAGATCATCTCTCACGACTACGAACAGAAAATCCTGATGAACTGCCCATCAATGACTATCTGAGGGATGACATGTTACTAAAAGTAACAACCACCGACCCTTGGTATGCAAATATTGGCAACTACATAGTAGCTAGATATATACCACCAGGGGAAGACAAGAAGAAACTCATCAGAGACAGCAAATTCCACCTATGGGACGAACCATACCTATATAGAGTCTGCTTTGATGGTCTCTTGAGAAGATGTGTACCTGCCCAAGAAGCCATGAAAATCATCGACAGATGTCATTCGTCAGCTTCCAGGGGACATTATGGAGCATTTCGTACAAGTGCAAAGGTTTGGCAAAGTGGTTTCTACTGGCCAACCATGTATGAAGATACGAAGGAATATGTGAGGAGATGCATTCACTGCCAGAAGACTGGAGGAGTCAACGCTCGTGATGCTATGCCCCTGACAAACAACCTACAAATTGATATCTTCGATGTCTGGGGAATAGACTTCATGGGGCCCTTTCCAAGATCGGAAGGATTTGAATACATCCTTGTGGCAGTTGATTATGTTTCCAAGTGGGTTGAAGCAATCCCTTGTCGAAACTCTGACTCTATCCATTCTAAGAGAATGCTCCAGGAAATCATCTTTCCAAGATTCGGCATGCCAAGAGTGCTAATAATTGACGGGGGTTCGCACTTCATCGACAAATCATTCAGGCAAATGCTACATTCCCTAGGGATTGAGCATAGAGTGGCAACCCCCTATGATTTACAAACTAGCGGTCAAGCAAAGACGTCGAACAAGCAAATCAAGAATATTCTCCTAAAGACTGTTAATGAAATGGGCAAGAATTGGAAGTCGAAGCTGCATGAAGCTTTATGGGCTTATAGGACAGCATACAAGACACCAATCGGCATGACACCGTACCAGCTGGTTTACGGGAAGACGTGTCACTTGCCTGTTGAATTAGAGTTCAAGGCGTATTGGGCTATCAAAAAGTGGAACATGGACCTCGTTCAAGCCCAAGTGAAAAGACGAATACAAATCGCCAAACTCGAAGAATGGAGGGAGAAAACGTACCATAGTTTGAAGCTCTACAAGGAGAGAACGAAAAGATGGCATGACAAGCGCATTCGGGAGAAAACCTTCAAACCAGGTGATAAGGTACTTATGTTTAACTCCCGCATTAAATTATTTGGTCATGGTAAGCTTAAAAATAAATGGCTTGGCCCGTACACGGTAGTAGAAACATCTGAACATGGGGCAGTCACTCTCCAAAGTGACGATGGAGAATACTTTAAAGTTAACGGCCAGCGCTTAAAAATCTTTCTAGAACCTTCCATGCCTGAGCTCAAGGAAGTAGATGTTCTCGAGTTCATCCCTGAAGTTTCATCTATGGTCTAGCCCCGACCTTAACCGAGCCTTGTAATTTTCCTGATTTATTTTCTTTCTATTTTAACTAGAAAATAAAAATTTTGGATTTCGGGAAAAGAGCAGGCCGGCCGGCCCCCCTTCTAGGCCGGCCGACCCCGTGTTGCTTCAAAACTTTTTGAAAATTTTTGTGGCGGCGCTCCTGATCCAACCAAACTGAATACCAAACCCTACCCTGCCAATCGGAGCTTATCCCACACCAAGTGAATTTTTCTCTTCATAAACACATCAGAAAATCATTTTCACTCCATCCTCTTCCTTCAAACTTCAGCCATGGGTGAGAGAACACCAAAACAGAGCCACAGCAACACTTCTCCCATCATGCCCAATGGCCCTCATCCTAGATCCACCAACACCAATGCCCGCGACTAGAAGCTAGCCTATGTCGATCAATTTGCGCCATCCAACAACACGGAATCCAGCATTGCGAGGCACTTGGACTTCATCAGCCCTTGGGACACCGCGCTGGAGGCGGAGCTGCTCGCTGCCGGGACCATCCCAGGCCGACCGGCCCCACCTCTAAGCCAGCCGGCCAGCCCGAGGCGCGGCAGGAGCCCGTCTCGCGGCAGCGGAAGCCCCTTCGCTGGTAGATCACTGGCCCCTGCTGGTGGCATCGGGAAAAAGCAGTATCGCGGTGGAAGTTCATGTCCAATCGTCGGCGAGCTGTCGCCGATGAAAGGAAAATTGCCGGCGTTCCCGACTCCAACTCCGAAGGAGGAGCCGATGAGCCCTCCCATGGAGGTCTTCCATGTCGCTGAAGAGTACCATGTAGGGGATGGGAGCGAGTCCTTGTCCAAGGATGAGGATTCCGATAGGCCTCTAAGCCAGAATGGCAAGGACGCATATGACAACGCCCCACCTTACAGGGTGTTTGGAAGCCGCGGCAAGGATGGCAGTGCCAAAGTGGTGTACGAGAAGGTGAAGAGGGGGGCAGATCAAGGCCACGGTGTCTTTTGACTCCTCCCCCTCTCAAGGAAGGCATCGCCGCGCTCCACCACCTACTGCTGATCCTCCCACGGAGTCCAGTGAGGACACCTATAATGAGATCAACGAAGCATTCCTTTGTTTCGAGAGGCGTCTCGCTAAGGTGGAGGATTACCAGGCCGAGCAGCACTTGGAGTTGGCAGATTGTAAGGACAAGATCAACCTTGTGAGGAAGGGATTAGTGGCCAAGACGAAGAGGCACTACAAGCTCACAGGGTTCATGGACTACTACGATGCACCCTCACCGTAGGAGCGTTTAGGATTAGTTTGAGAGGCGCTAGTTTTTATTTCATCATTCAAATTTGCTTTGAATTCGTTTAGGTTTGCTTTCCAATTATTTTATTTCTGATGTAAAAGCGCCCAATGCTCCTATGAATAAATAAATCATCTAGTGGTTAATGATATAAGTGAATAAATTTAATTGCTTATTGGTTTACGTGGGTAACCACGTAGACCAACCTTTTTGCGCTCACAATTTCTTCGAGTGTGCAGGACAAAAATGTTGTACAGGTAATTGTGCGCTGGCACGATGAAACAGAGGCGGAACAGGGGAAGGACCCCGCCGACCGGCCCCACCTATAGGCCGGCCGGCCTGGCCCAGTTCCCAATCAGGTCCAGTCTTTTCCAGTGTTTATTTCTCGACCTCTTCGCTCTGTTTCACCTATCCGTTACCTGAAAAATACAAATACTTTCGAGAATTTAACCAAATGCAACCCATTTTTCATCATCGGTTTCATGACAGTTTATTTCACAATCGATTCTTGCTCACAAGATTAAATATTAGGGATGCTCCTGTCTATTTTGTTGTGAGATTTGATATGTGCTAACGACTTGACCCTTGTTGCTTCTCATTATCTCCCCGGAATCATATTCTTGCTTTCAACCTTTCATCACAAGTTCTCTCATAAAACCCATTAGAGCCAATATACAATAAACCCCTCAAAAAGCTAGTCTTGCCATGGTGAGTTCGATTAAGATTTAATTCTATAAGGTTGCAAAGCACTCCTCAGAATTCTAGTCACACGAAAGTTTTATGTGCAAAACATTCCTTCAGTTATTCTGCTATGCATCACCATTATAGCAGAATTGTCCACCAAATGAATCTCTGCTCTATTGATCATCATCCTTCATACATCAAGAAGAGTGAAGGAGCCTGAAGAATGCCTCATATATCATGGGAATTACTCTCTATTGAACAAAAAGGGGGAGAGAGAGAGAGAGAATTCCCCCGTTAAAAAGAAGAAAAAGGCATAGAAGGCTCCTCGCTTATGAAAAAGGATGACATTGAGCAGAGTTCAAGAAGGCGCATCATGTTTTCACCAGCACCATACACATCTAGTTGACTAAATTCTGAGGCTGTGCAACGCACCTTTTAGATTCATCTCTTAATCTTATAGCATCTATGTTAAGACTATGCCTTCCGTACCTAGCCCCAGATAAGAGCTAAAAATTCTAGAAATAGGGAAGGTCACTTTTTGAGAGGACAGGCTTTACAACACAATGAGTGATTCATGGTTTTGAGAACTTCTGTGACTTTTGGGTGAAGTGAGAATTTTGAAACCCGAGGGATTTTCTGAGTTGGAATAACTTTGTCATGTTACCTTGATGATGTCTTTTCTTTGGTTCAATTCCTTTGCTCGGGACGAGCAAAGATCTGTTCCTGGAGGGGATGTTGACGGTGTAATTTGACCAATTTTACACCTCCAACACCGTCAATAAAAGCCATCATTCAAGGATAAAATAAACATTCTTTTTCAATAATGGCTTTCCACGAGTTTTGGTGAGATATTTGGTGCAGGAATGAAATACAAGGAAAATCATGAAGAAATGGAGGAAAAGTGGACCGGTCGGCCCAATCATAGGCCGGCCGGCCTACTCAGGCTCCACCTGTAGCCAAGCTTCTCCTAGCAAGGCCTCCACTGCTCCACCACGTCCAAACCAAGGCCCAACCCATCAGGAATCAACCGACTTAGCAGAAGGGCTGTTGGGCCTAAACTTGAAGGCCACGCTAACTCTGCTGCCCCCACGAAGTAACCGACCATCCAACCGCCATCAGGAAGCAATCTGGGACATCCAAGACAAAGGCGATGGCGAACCGCCACAAGGGACGGCCGGCCGGCCCCCCTACTAGGCCGGCTTCCTAGCTTGGCGCGCCCGCCACTCCATCTTCGACTATAAAGACCCCCCTATCCTAAGGACCCTATAAATACCCCTCACCAGCTCCAGAACAACTCGCACCTTGATACATACTTCATTTAGTTTCTTTTAGTAGCGAAGCGCTGTTGTAGTAGTTAGTGAGTGAGAGGGAAGGAGAGTCAGAGTTCTCAGAGGATGTCGGGGCTCCGTTTCTACTTGTAAGGATATTATTGGTCGGATAATGAAGTAAAGTATTCTGCTCTATTCATTTGTGTGTTTCAGGTATATAGTAAGTATTTATTTATTTAAATGCTTGCTATGTTGACTAGCTTATCGCCAGGCTTGCTAGTTGTGACGATAGATATAAACGTGGTGTTTAGATCTAGAGTTATCCCTGATCTGCCCGTAACACCACGGAGGACGGTAGCCCCACGTGTGACAGGTGTTGACGGTCCTTAAGTACCACTTTTGACCGTCAAGTACCTACATAAAAGAAATAAAATGAACACCAAACATAGTGGTAGGAGCTTATTACTAATCATTTCCACTAGTCTTGGTATATTTGTGAGAGCAGGTGCAATCCATACGAAAATACATCACAATGCCGACAAGTCATCACTCCAAGAAATCAGCATCGGCAGCCGAGGAAGATATGCACCAAAAAGGATACAAAACCAATCAAACTTGGGCCAAACCACCAAGACACATCATTAGGACCCAAAGGGGGACTCCTTGGTCCAAGCCCAAGCAAGATATCCCTCTGGCAAACCCACAGTCATCGCAAGATCACACACGATGGAGAAAAGGGCATAATTCAGCCACCTGGACTCTCCCTGGGCTATTGCACCAAGGTCAAACATCATAAGGGATCAAAGGAACACTAGCAAAAGGCCCAAGACCTGAGGAAACAAGAGGGGGTCGGCCGACCTGCCCTTCCCAGGTCGCCCGACCTACTATGAAGCCCAACAGGGCCCATCTTTGGCCTGCTGGCAGCCACCGACGTCCTGAAGTCGGTTCCACCTGCAATCAATGCATTAAGGCGGTGGTTAAGGCGGTGGAGGCCCCCCAAACCGACCTACTCAAGTCTATAAATAAAGGGGTACCCCCTCCCCTCAAGGACATACAAGAAGGAGAGCTTCATTCCACTCCCAAGGGCCTAGAGCCCCTTGTACACTAGTAGAGTAGGGAGAGAGTAGGGTAGGAGAGAAGGGTATTCCTCCCCTTGTGAGGACTTAGCCCAAATCTTGTATCTTGGAGGATACTTATTTATAGTGGATTGTTCTTCGTTCGTTCATCGTTCGTTCGTCGTTCGTTCATCGTTCATCGTTCGTTCGTCGTTCGTTCATCATTCGTTCGTCGTTCATCTTCATTACAAGTAAGTACTCTCGATCTTCTATTGGATTGCATATTTCTATTCTAGTATAAGTTCTTCCTTTACTTGCTTGCATGATCATCGTTCTATCCAAGTAAGCATTTAGAGGCGGAATTTATCTTTAGTCTTGTGAACTAGAATAGGTCTGGCATTGAGGACTTGATTGCCTTGTTGTCACGTGACCTTGGGACTGGCATAGGGACTTAATAGCCCTAGTGTCACGTGTCCTAGGAGAGAGTCGCCGGTAGGTGGTGACAGCCCTGCTTGCTTAATCCTCTCTGTTCTAGGGAATTGACTGCTTGGAATCGGTCTGGCAGTGAGGACTTAATTGCCTTCTTGTCACATGACCCTAGGACTGGCCTAGGGACTTAATAGCCCTAGTGTCACGTGTCCTAGTAGGGGGGTTTGCCGGTAGGTGGTGACAGCCCTGCTGTGTTTACTCTTCCTTGTTCCAGATAGAACTTCATCCATAGGAATCCTCTCTACCCGACCTACCATCCTTCTTCGTGTCCTTGGACCAGCCAGACTAGTAGGTAATTCCACTCCGTTCCTTTGGGATAATATAAATAACGATACCCTTGAATACTCACGGGTGAAGTGCTACAACGGTATTCTCCGTACGCTTGCGGATTTATCTGTGACGTTAAGAAATACCAACAAGCATTTCTGGCGCCGTTGCCGGGGAGCGGTTGTTGTCTTATCTTCGAACCTAGTTGGTCCTCGTATTGTACCCTTTTATCCTTTTCCTTTTATTGCTTATTCTCAATCCGTTGTCACTCTTCCACCATCCATCATTTCTACCCCTTCCTTGAAAAACACCAAAAACATTTATCATGGAGCCAGAACCTACAATCCAATCCTTCTCTGCTCCAAGGGGAATGTCATTTGAGCCACCACCATCCTCCAAACCCATTTCCACATCCGGCTATATGATCCACCCCACCTTTATAACCATGGTCAGAAACCGACCCTTCTCTGGAACTGACCAAGAAAATCCATATCACCATCTGCGAGAGTTCGAGCAAGTGTGTTCATGCGTCGTGATCCAAGGCATGGCACAAGAAACCGTGAAATGGAAGTTGTTTCCTTTCTCCCTTCGTGAGAGAGCGGAACAATGGTACACGATTGCCGTTAGAAACATGAATGGGGACTGGGAAAAACTCCGAGATAAATTTTGCTCAGTCTTCTTTCCCTTATCCCGAATCGTTGCTCTCCGGCTAGAAATCATGAATTTCTCGCAAAATGAGAAGGAATCCATAGGTGCAGCCTGGGTTAGGTTTTCCTTGCTAACTCTTACTGGCCCAGACTTGTCTATCCCCGATCCCATGCTATTGCAATATTTCTACATGGGTTTAGACAAGAAATCCGCCCTATATCTTGACATCGCCGCTGGAGGCTCATTTGCTTCTAAAACACCGACCGAAGGAAGAAACATCTTGGATCAGAACACAGAAAATAATTCCTTCGGCAGTCTTCTTAGTGAATCCCTCCAAGAGAAAGTCGTGTCAAGCATCGAGGAACCCTCAACATCCGAAACCATCCCCTCTTTGTCCACATCCCATGATTCGCCTGTTGAGTTCCCGTATGAGTTTGAGGAAGAAATTATTGAAGATTATGGAAAAACCTCGAACGACATATGGGACAAGATGCCTCCTACTCCTCCCAATCCTCTCAAAGAACCATTTCTCAAGGAGGATATGAAGAAAATTCTTGAGAAAACCTCTTTCGCCACCACTACCTATCAAAGTCCTTCGGCGAAACCTCATCATGAACCACTTGAGCAAGTGATGTTTGTATCCCCATTCACATCTTTGGATCTTGCTCTACATAAGGATGAGAGGTTTTCAACCCAAGATGAGGATAGAGAAGAAGAAACATTCCTAGCCCAACAATCCTCATCACCATCGTTCTATCTTGAGCCTCTTCCCTCTAGCCCTCCGTGTACCATTCTTGTTGGTCATCAAGAACCTCTTGAGAAGGAAAACTCTTGGGCTATGGACTCCCCTGAGGCATCAACTCTAGAAGACCCTGATCCTTTTCATGAGCATGAAAGTTTCTTCCTTGAACACCCACATGAAACATGCTCATGCCATGAGTCTCTAGAGCCATCATCCGTTAGAGCCAAAACCGCGTTTGATGCCTACAACCACCTTGGTCGTTTGTTTTATTACTTGTTCTTTTGGATGGTTGTAGATGTTTTTATTTATCATAAATATTGCAAATATCGTTGTGCTATGTTGGCACTAACCATGCAGATCATTCTCCCGGATCTCATCATGGAGCAAAGAACAAGTGTGGGGGAGGATCCCTCCCCCACAAAGGCGAGTTATATCACAACTTGTATCCTTACGCTTTCATTTCAATTGATAAAACAAAAATTTAAAGCTAGGCTTTTTATTTCCCTTTGCAATCATCTAATATGCCTTTAGTTATTTTGCTGAATTCAATAAATTTAGGCTCCCTGGTCTTTAACCCCGGTAGAGTCCTTTTTTGTATTTCCACACTCTTTTGTTTGTTTTGAATAAATAAGCCAGGTACAAGAACAAGTGTGGGGGAGATCTCTTGGTCCGTCATCAAGCACACATTCAAGATCTCCCACCAACACGATGCACAACGTCGCACCAATCAACACGCAAATGAGTGGAGCCATCGGGACAAGAAGACAAAGATCAATCCTATGACCCCTCTTGGTCTCCACTTCATCTAATGCGATGGTTTGCACATCCTATACCCTACTCTCCAATTCTTGAGTTGAAATAAATTTCTTGCATCATTCACTAAAATTTAACTCATTGTTAAAAACAAATCTCTTTATCCATCAAACAAGCTTGCATGCTTCTGTTTGGTTGGCCTGCATACTCTTTATTCCTCGCTTCGCACACCTGTTGCTTGTGAACACCAATATCATAGGACCCCATGCTTACCTAAGTTGTTGGCGAGTGTGATATGGTTGGATGATAGGAATCTTGCTTCTTCTGTATAGACTTGGGAATTTATTTTGCAAAATTAAAAATCCATAGCTTTGCACTCCTCAATGATCTTAAATTCCTACCAGAGCCAGATAATGATCACTTTGAAAACCCCTATAAAATGCTACTTGTTATTGCTTTGAGCTTTGTCAAATTGTGTGACCCTTGTGAGATTATTGTCATACTTTCCTGGTCAAGATCACGTACACATACACCACCACCACCACAAAACATGCTAACTTCTACACTGGAAGTTAACAACATCCTTTCCATTCATCCATCTACCAAAATAAAATACTCCTTCATTTTTTTTGTTGATATCTCTCTTCAAATACTCTTGCAAAAGAGGCATGGCTATCAAAAAAAAAAGGGAGAGAAAGAGTTCATGAAAAAGAAAGAAAGAAAGAAAGAAAGTGTTAGTGCTCAGAAGCATGAAAAAAAAAGAGAGACCTCCTCAAACATAGTGAGTATGGTTGAAAAAAAAAGAGAGAAGAAAGAAAAGAAGCGATAGCCATGTTCTCAAACAAAATTCAAGCACGAGAGAGATATCATCACATCAAGGAGTATCCATCTCATTCCATCTTCCACACACATATCCACTCACACACACACTCTTGATCAGATTGTATGGCTTATTTTCTCTTTTGGATCCACTCTTTGACTTTGCAATATAAGTGATACAAGTATGCCCCTTTTCATCCCTACCAAGCTCCACATAAAGCCTTACATAGAAGTAGGATGAAAAGAGGCAACCCATTGCCTTGGTGAGGAATCATACACATTGAGTGATTTGAGAGTTATCATTCGAGGAGTACAAGCTATGCTTTTACATTGAAAATCTTTCAAAAACCCAAGTTACTTAGCAGAGGGGTATTGATGACTTGAATCAAGACCGTTCCATTCCTCAACCGCCCAAGATAGCATGTTAGCCACTTCAAAGTTCACAGGTGCAGGTATGGCTTGGAATAACTTGTATGCTAGCATCATACCATAGGAAGTCATGTTTTATCTTAATCTTCCACCTTCACTCGAGGACGAGCAAAGGCTCAAGTGTGGGGGTGTTGTTGACGGTCCTTAAGTACCACTTTTGACCGTCAAGTACCTACATAAAAGAAATAAAATGAACACCAAACATAGTGGTAGGAGCTTATTACTAATCATTTCCACTAGTCTTGGTATATTTGTGAGAGCAGGTGCAATCCATATGAAAATACATCACAATGCTGACAAGTCATCACTCCAAGAAATCAGCATCGGCAGCCGAGGAAGATATGCACCAAAAAGGATACAAAACCAATCAAACTTGGGCCAAACCACCAAGACGCATCATTAGGACCCAAAGGGGGACTCCTTGGTCCAAGCCCAAGCAAGATATCCCTCTGGCAAACCCACAGTCATCGCAAGATCACACACGATGGAGAAAAGGGCATAATTCAGCCACCTGCACTCTCCCTGGGCTATTGCACCAAGGTCAAACATCATAAGGGATCAAAGGAACACTAGCAAAAGGCCCAAGACCTGAGGAAACAAGAGGGGGTCGGCCGACCTGCCCTTCCCAGGTCGCCCGACCTACTATGAAGCCCAACAGGGCCCATCTTTGGCCTGCTGGTTAACATGCAATCAATGCATTAAGGCGGTGGTTAAGGCGGTGGAGGCCCCCCAAACCGACCTACTCAAGTCAATAAATAAAGGGGTACCCCCTCCCCTCAAGGACACAAAAGAAGGAGAGCTTCGTTCCACTCCCAAGGGCCTAGAGCCCCTTGTACACTAGTAGAGTAGGGAGAGAGTAGGGTAGGAGAGAAGGGTGTTCCTCCCCTTGTGAGGACTTAGCCCAAATCTTGTATCTTGGAGGATACTTATTTATAGTGGATTGTTCTTCGTTCGTTCATCGTTCGTTCGTCGTTCGTTCATCGTTCATCGTTTGTTCGTCGTTCGTTCATCATTCGTTCGTCGTTCATCTTCATTACAAGTAAGTACTCTCGATCTTCTATTGGATTGCATATTTCTATTCTAGTATAAGTTCTTCCTTTACTTGCTTGCATGATCATCGTTCTATCCAAGTAAGCATTTAGAGGCGGAATTTATCTTTAGTCTTGTGAACTAGAATAGGTTTGGCATTGAGGACTTGATTGCCTTGTTGTCACGTGACCTTGGGACTGGCATAGGGACTTAATAGCCCTAGTGTCACATGTCCTAGGAGAGAGTCGCCGGTAGGTGGTGACAGCCCTGCTTGCTTAATCCTCTCTGTTCTAGGGAATTGACTGCTTGGAATCGATCTGGCAGCGAGGACTTAATTGCCTTCTTGTCACATGACCCTAGGACTGGCCTAGGGACTTAATAGCCCTAGTGTCACGTGTCCTAGTAGGGGGGTTTGCCGGTAGGTGGTGACAGCCCTGCTGTGTTTACTCTTCCTTGTTCCAGATAGAACTTCATCCATAGGAATCCTCTCTACCCGACCTACCATCCTTCTTCGTGTCCTTGGACTAGCTAGACTAGTAGGTAATTCCACTCCGTTCCTTTGGGATAATATAAATAACGATACCCTTGAATACTCACGGGTGAAGTGCTACAACGGTATTCTCCGTACGCTTGCGGATTTATCTGTGACGTTAAGAAATACCAACAACAGGCGTGTTCAGGCCTTTGCAATCCGCCACGTCCGGGTTATCGAGATGGTAGGGTCTTAATTATAGCAGGTATAGTCTTAAGTGGTCGAATCTAATTCTCGGATTGTCTGCTAAGGAAGTACGTGTGCCCCGAAATGAATGATAGAGTAAGGACCTTACCAAGTTATCCAGCTACATAATTCCTTAACATTAGATTGCCTGGCCAGAAGACTCTTTAATTTATTGTTGCATCCACTAGAACCTTTGCGTGCCCCCTTTATTCGGATAAATTGCTAGGAATAGAGTCTCTTTTACACTGTTTGTTCCTTGTGGATTCGATACCTTAGGAATATTCCTGAGTGAAAGCTACATCGGTATCCGTACGCTTGCGGATTAATTTCTGTTAGGCCTTTGGACTACCAACAGATAGTTCCTCTAGGATAGTTGTGAGCGCGGTGCTTAGAACTATACCTATGCATGATTCTCGTTTGTCTTTACGGAGGACAGTAGCCCCACGCGTGACAGGCGTGACCAGGCCTTTGCAATCCGCCACGTTCAAAGGCAATCCAACTGGGTTTTCAATAGCGGTTAGTTCCCGAGGGGAGCCTGCAGTATTGGGGTTCAGTACCAACCTCGGCATAATAACCGTGCTCCGAAACAACATGACTTGAGTGTGCATAACCTTAACTAATGTATGTAATCTTGTAAAATTAATTGCTGGAAGTAAATAGATGTAAGATTAACACATAGGAATCTTTGTCTCTATCTCGTTGTTCTCCCAACATAACTTCTGCTTTCTATTAATTTCTTGGATTATATGGTGAGTGCCATCCATATATCATATACTTCTTTAACCCCCGTGTAAAGTAAGGTATCGTTATTTCACACAATATGTGTTCACTTTGTTAACATTCAACTTCCTACCGATCTACTTCCCTGCGGAAATATAAATATGATAACCCTGGAATACTCCAAGGTGAAATGCTACAATGATGTTCTGTGCGCTTGCGGAATTAATGAAATAGTAATAACACGCATAATTACCACCAACAAGCATTTCTGGCGCCGTTGCCGGGGAAGTAGCGGCTAGGATTTTGAAATATAACATTGTAATACTATTGTGCAAATTAACTTTACTTACTTTTGCAGGCTTACCCTTGTCCTGTTTTCTTGTTGTGGACTTTTAAACAGGACCATGCATGACTGGTTTCGACCTACCAGAAAACTTCCACTCTGACCCAGAGCAGTTCTTGAGAAGGGCGAGGTCAAGACTCACCCCTCCTTCCGCACGTACAATGTCCAAAGCTCTGGCTGTCGAAGGATCCCCGTCACCGGTCATTGACCCATCCGCTTCAACCTCGAACAACAACAACAACATGGGTGAGCCAGCCGAGAAGACGATCCATGAGTTCTCCGCACCGAACATGGAGAACATCCGCGTGGGACACCTTCCACGCGTGAACAACAAGGACTGCGAGCTCAAGCCGGCCTTGCTCAACATAATCATCGGCCAGTCCTTTCTACGGCAAACCTTCAGAGGATGCAAACTCTCACCTCCAGCGGTTCTTGATGATGTGCAATACATTTGCACGCAAGGACCAATCTCAGGACGAGATTCGCTTGCAGCTCTTTCCATTCTCGCTGTTGGGAAAGGCCTTGCAGTGGCACTATGCCAACGTTGAGGCTCTCAACACTTGGGAGGCGTGCTCAAATGCCTTCCTCGCTAAGTTCTTCCCACCGGGCAAGACAACTGCCCTGCGTAACAAGATCACGGGCTTCCAACAGCTCGTAGATGAGTCCATCTCTGAGGCTTGGGCAAGGATGCAGGACTATATGCTCGCATGCCCACATCATGGCATGGAGCAGTGGCTCCTACTTCAAAGCTTCTACCATGGGCTGAAGCCTACCGCACGGGAGCACCTCGACGCCTCAGCTGGCGGCTCTTTCTTCCTCTTAGCGTGACCAACGCTAAGAAGCTGATCGAAAAGATCGTGGCAAATCAAAGCCATGATGAACGCCAAGTGCTCCCTAGCAAGGGATGAGGAGTACATCAAGTAGAGGCCTTGGACATGCTTGCACTCAAGCTTGATCAAGTCCTCGAGAAGATGAAGACTCCGCAGGATCTGCAAGTTGCGGATTCCCGCATGACGTGTGAAGAGTGTGGCAACACGGGGCACCTGGGAATTCATTGCCCCAACTCCGTGGAGGAATGCAAATTCCTCAACAATGGCAATGGATTCTGTCCCCAAAACAGCTACGGCTGGAACTCCAAGCCCGATCTCTCCTTCAACAAGAATCGGGGAGGCAGCGGTAACGGTAACTTCTCTTGATATGAACCTTCTATCAAAGATCTAGTGCTTGGCCAGGTCAAGATCAATGACGGAATTAGCAAGAAATTCATGTCCACTGATAAGACCCTGGAAAGCATAGCCGCCCAGCTAGAGGTGTGTTGGGGGATCGAAGGTCTTCGTGAGACGTGTCGAAGCCCTCCAACGGTGTGTTGATGAGTTCTTGCTTGCCCGAAGCCCTCGAAGGATGAAGGAGTCCTCGGATCGCCTCGCGAAGCCCTCCTTGGTCGACGTTGTCGTCTGCTGGTTGGAGTGAAGCCCACCTCTCTGGTCCACGATGCTGGACGAAGGTGTCCTCGCTCAGGTTCCCTGCAGTCAGTTGCGCGAAGCCCTTCTTTGCCCGCGATGCTGGGCGAAGGGTTTGGGGTGCTGAGAGGATTGAGTGTGATGCAAATGATTCTGTCCTTGGCTCGAGGCCCAAAAACCAGATGTCATTACAGGATCATCTCCCTCCATATTTATAAGGGGGAGAGTGATCATATTTACACGTATGCCATTGGCTGCCTTGACTCGGCTTTAGCCTGGTGGTTCGAACTAAACATTGCTCCTGCACTGCCTGCTTTTCCATTCCTCCTTCGCTGGTGGCTGTCGATCTTCGCATGGGTCAGAAGGGCTTCGGTGTAGTCTCCAACATTAGCCCTCAATTGACGATATGTTTTGGTGTAACTTAAACTAGAGGCAATTATTTGTTATTTATGGTTACGCCGTGTGCCTTTCTGATCCACACACGTGTCTTGTTGTTTCTGTTCCGTACTTCTTTCCCTTGCTTTTACCAATTTCTTTCATGATAGGAGACCCTTTCCTTTCGTTCTTTTTCAAGATGTCTGGTAATCGAAGGTCTAGCGAAGAGCAAGCCAAGAAGAAGCTAAAGACTCATAAGACCTCGTCGAAGGACAGCTCCGATAAAGTCGTCAGCGATGCTGCTGCTTCAGCAAGTTAGTTGAAGACTTCGCATTCAGCCAAACCATCTTTTGCTTTTAAGCCTCCGGTGATTCGCTCCGCGTTGGATTTGTTCTCCATTCCGGAGGATGGGGGTAACAATTCTTCTGGGTCTAAAGTTCAATCTACCCCTAAGAAAGTTACTTCGAAGAGTTCTTCTTCTGTTGCAAAGGATGTTTCTGCTTCTATAGTAAATGTCCATGATGCCAGTGCCGCTGAGAAGACCAAGATTCAGGACAAGGCTTCGAGGGGTGCTGATTCTGATCTCACTAAGTCCGGATTGAAGGCTAAGATCCAGGACAAGACCCGCGTCGAGGGTTCTAACACTTCTCTTATCGCCCCAGTTCGGGGTGAAGAAGTAGCCGAAACTTCTACTCAAGGTTGTCTCTTATCTCTCAGTATGGCTGAGCTTCGTCAAATTGCTGACAACTTGGGACCTCTTACAGATCGCTCCCAGGTTCAACTTCCTTCGGAGCCGGGTGTTGGGCTTCGTGAGCCCCTTAGTCCTTTGGCAGGTGGTGATCTTTTCCTACACTCAGTCTTTGAAGTAATGCTAGGAGAGTTTCTCCCTTTTGACATGACTTTTGATTCAGTCGAAGCTGCTGGGGGTTCCTTAGCTCTTTGTGATGAGGTGCCTTCGAACACCTTCGTTATGAGTGCCAAGGCCACTGCGCCTTTTGTTGCTGCTGCAGAGAGGGTTCGTTTTCCCCAAGTGGAGAACGAACTCGTACTTCAGGGTGGTGATGCCCTATACAAGTCTTTACTATCTTCGCAGATGAAGGTGAGTGGCTTGTTATTCTTTGTACCTATCCAGTTGCTTGTCTTGCTTTTGTTTCTGTCAGTCGCTTGCTATCACCCAAGCCTCCCTTCGCCAATTTAATGAGCTGACTCTGGCGAGGGCTGATCGGGACCGTCTTCGCGAGGATCTTTTGGTCCTTGAGACGAAGGTCAAGGATAAAGAGGATGCGCATGCTCTTAGCGAGAAACGTGTGTCTGATCTCTCTGCTGAGAAGGAGACCCTTGTCAAGTCTACTGAGGACTTTAAGATGAAGGTGGCTTCTTTAGAGAAACAGTTGGGGGATCTTGATTTGTCCCTTGTGCAGGCCTTGGACGCCAACAGGGTCCTTCGTGAAAAAGTTGAAACCGCGGAGCAAGAGGTGGCTTCCTTCGCCAAGGCTGAAGAGCTTCGCCTGGCTTCTCTTTGGGGCAGTATTCAGGACGCTCTTATCTCAGTGGGGGCGACTCCTGATTAAATCCCTGAGGATGCTTCGACTGAGCAGCGCCAGTCTTGGCTTTCCCTCTACATTCCTTATGTGGTGCAGGCTTGTAAGGCCTTCTCTGCTAATGCCGTTCATCTGGCTATCCGGGATCTTCTTCATTCTCTGGATATCGAAGGGAGAAATGCTTTGGCGAAGGTTGCTTCTGAAGACTTTAAGCTTTCTGTTGTTAATTCCACACCTCGTCCTGTGGTCAAAGCCCTCTTGAAAGTTGCTAGTCCATTGGCTGCCTTGACTCGGCTTTAGCCTTGCGGTTCGAACTAAACATTGCTCCTGCGCTGCCTGCTTTTCCATTCCTCCTTCGCTGGTGGCTGTCGATCTTCGCATGGGTCAGAAGGGCTTCGGTGTAGTCTCTAACAAGGTGTTCAGCACTGCACTGCAAAATCAGCTGAGCCATAACAAGATGCTGGAGACATAAATTGCACAAATAGCCTCAGCCTTGCAGCCACCTCAGTGAGTAGACTCCCAGGACAACCTGAAGTCAACCCAAGGAGACTATAAATGCAATAACTATCAGGTGTGAAGAAGGTTACGCAACCTCGTCACCAGTTGAGGACATGAGGAAGAAGGACCCTGCATGCCCCAGCATTCCCTGCTCGGTTAACGGGCGATGTTTTTCCCAAGCATTGTGCGATGTGGGAGCAAGTGTGAGCATCATGCCATTCTCGATCTACAAGGGGATCAGACATGTAATGTCTCCCGTAGCAGTGGGCATGAGCATTCAGCTTGCAGATGGATCACGACGCACGCCCAATGGGATACTCAAAAATGTCCCTGTCCAGATCAAGAGTCTCTTTGTCCCTGTTGATTTCATTGTACTAGATATGGAAATGGACGACAAGGTACATCTCATCCTTGGGAGGCCATTCTTAGGCGCCACCAACACCAACATCAACATGGGAACGGGAGAAATTTGTCTAGACTACAATGGGGCAGTGGAGACATTCAACTTCAAGCCCAAAGTTGAGCAGTGCAACCAAGTTAAGGTCTTCTATGAAAGGGACCCGACAGAAGTGGAGAAAATCAAAATCACTCCACCAATGCCGCAGCCAGACAAGCTCATCACACACATGAGGAACTACCTAGCAAGAGAAATGGAAAGACGGCTGTTGACGGTCCTTAAGTACCACTTTTGACCGTCAAGTACCTGCATAAAAGAAATAAAATGAACACCAAACATAGTGGTAGGAGTTTATTACTAACGAATTCCACGAGTGTTGGTGAATTTGTGAGTGCAGGTGCATTCCATATCAAAAGGAGGGAATTCATATCAAGGCGGCCACAACATATCACTCCGAGAAAATCAGCATTGGCAGCCGAGCAATACATGGATCAAAATTGCTACGAAACTCAACCAACTTGGGCCAAAGCATGAGGATCATTGAACAAGACATCAAGGAGGATCCCTCGGCCAAAGCCCAAGGCCAAATGGGCCAAGGTGGGGTCGGCCGACTCCAAAACCCAGGTCGGCCGACCTGGAAAAGTGGCCATTCTGGCCCAGTTTTCTATGGCGGTTCGCCACCGCCTTCCTGATGTCGGTTCTGCCTGCAATTAATGCATTGAGGCGGTGGAGGCCCCCAAACCGACCTACTCAAGTCTATAAATAAAGGGGTACCCCCTCCCCTCAAGGACACACAAGAAGGAGAGCCTCATTCCACACCCAAGGGCCTAGAGCCCCTTGTACACTAGTAGAGTAGGGAGAGAGTAGGGTAGGAGAGAAGGGTAGTCCTCCCCTTGTTAGGACTTAGCCCAAATCTGGTATCTTGGAGGATACTTATTTAAAGTGAAGTGTTATGTTGGGGATCCAAGGAGCTGACTTCGAACCCGGATACCCTCTCCTCTAACCCGAAGGTCTTCATTATGCTAACGAATGACCCTTCGTACATCGTCTGTTTTTCCCTCCACAGGACTTGATACTGGGCGCGAGGAGTGAACCGGACGCCCGAAGGCTCGCGGCCGCTGGTCGGCAAGAGGCTTCGGCCGGTCGGCAAGAGGCTTCGGGCGAAGAACGGCAGGGCGCTTCGCACTTGCCCGGAGACGCGCGTGTGGGCCCGAAGCGCAGGGAAGATGAGCACGTCAGCAACAAGGGTTTCCGGCGACCCCTCGACGAGATGATGGAAAAAGTCGATTGTGCCCTCCGGACATTTCTGTACCGAATATTCTGTGTATTATTCTCCATGATCAGGGGTGGTTTAGGCATTAATTTGTAATCCCTGATCGTGGTATAAATACCCCCTCCCGTGCACTGGAGAGGGGGTCGGTTCTTTGTTGTATGACATGACTGTTAATACAATGATTTAGGCTTCATGTTAAGTGTCCCTACTTACTCACACGAAGCCTTCCTTCATCCCTCTCGCTTTCTCTTCGTGTTACACCCGGTGCTGGGCTTTCTCCTGGGAGGATCCCAACATTTGGCGCCCACCGTGGGTTTAGCACGAAGAGCAAGCCCTAATGCCACCCAAAAAGGCGAGGGTCGCGCCTGGGGCTTCGGAAGAAGACCCAACGCCACCCCCGCAACCGCAGCTACCCACCGGCCCAACGACAAGATCAAACGCGGCGAGGGCTCCCCAAGGAGAAATTCCTCTCCGCATCGGGGAAACCCAAACCAACACCAATGCCCCTTGCGGCGAAGACAACCGCACAAGAGAGGCAGCCAACAAGCAAATCATCCCGACGGAAGAACCAACCTTCGCACAAGATACAGATACCGATACGGACGAAGACTGGGATCAGTTCGGCAATACACGAAGGGTCAATCTTGATAACCCGGAGACTAGTAACGCCCAACAAGGGCGAGTAAGATGTGAAGACCAAGAGCAAGAATATAGAGTCCTCCTCAAGTTGCAGAAATAGTTGAAAAGGCTTTGAGAAATACGAAGCGTTCGTCTCGAAGAGGTCAATCAACATTCAAAAATAAGACTCCAAAGCAGAATTGAAGAAGCGAAGGCCTCAATCGTTCAGCTGGAAGAAGAATTGCGGGAAATGCAAGAACAAGATACCGAACAGCAAGATCAAATGTTTCGAAGGGCATCCAGACCAAACTATAACACCACAAGACCCAAAGGGATAATCAGCAAGTTTGACAAAAGTTCACCATTGTCCGAAGGTATTCAACTCACACGTGATGGCCCACATCTTACAAGCCAATACCTCTCCCAAGATATAATGGCTGTTTCGACCCGAGACAATTTCTCATGAGCTACGAAGCCGCAATCTCCTCTGCCGGCGGAAACGACATCGTTCTAGCCAAAAAGCTCATCACCGCACTCGAAGGCCCAGCGTTGGATTGGTACTCAACCCTTCGCCCGGGTACAATATACTCGTGGGAAAATCTAAGGGACAAGTTAACTCAAAACTTTCAAGGTTTCCTGCGCAAAACCGTCTCAGCTCAAGAGCTGCGGGCTTGCGTACAAGGAGAGCGGGAGCCCCTTCAAGATTATTTCCGAAGATTCGTAGAACTAAGATCTCAAGCCCCAGAAGTGGAAGACAGCTCAGCAATTGATGCAGCAATCGCGGGGCTTCGGGCAGGACCCTGTTCAACGCATTTGACAATGAACACTCCAGCGACCATCCAAGACCTATACACAGAGCTAGCGAAATACAGCAAAGCTGACTCTAATTATCGAAGACGAAAAGCAACGGAAAACAGCCAAAAGCAAGCGGGGAAGTCAAGCAACCAACGAAGCCAACCAGACTGGAATGCCTCGAGAAGGCGAAACAAAGACGAACAACAAGCTCAATACATCAACCAGATTGACAGCCAGAAGACTGAAACACCTTCGGAGTATAACAGTCACAGAGGGGGAAGAAACGGAAGAGGAAGAGGACGAGGCAAAGGAAGAAACCAAGAACCTCGCAAACCATATTGCGTTTTCCATGGACCAGATCAAGGTCACACCTCAAAAGAATGTCCCGAAACTAAAACAGTCCTGGAAAGAATGAAGATGAAAGAGCAACCCACAGCCCCACCACGAGTTATCAACAACACCTCCGGAAACTCCAACTGGCAACCATCTCCACAATACAATCCGGCATATCCGCAGCTAACCCCAGTTTACCATCAACATTATCAAGGCATAATGCCTCAGCCTTCGAATTTCCAGCCAAACAATTTCTCGCCAATACCTCAAGTGAACCACATCCCGAAGATGCTACCACCACCTTCGCCAAGTTATACACCACGAGCAGAGCTACCACCATCACCGCCCATGGCAAGCATTCCACCGAAGACCGAGTCAAGTCACCAAACATCTGCAGATCCACTGCCATCCTACGGCACCATACTCCCAATTACCGGAGGGTCCTCAACGGACTTCGAGTCAAAGAGACAACGAAGAGAATATTTCAGAGCAGTAAACACAATCTTTAATGCAGCTCCAGTAAGAAAGACGAGATGGTCTCACGTACCAATCACTTTCACCGAAGAAGATCTATCACGTTGTGAACTGAAGACATACCCGCACAATGACGCCATGGTCATCAAGACAAACATCTACGGATGGGATGTCACCAAAATACTGGTCAACAATGGGGCTTCCTCGGATATCTACGGATGGGATGTCACCAAGATAACGCGTGTTCGAAGCCATTACCTCCTTCGCGCGTGAAACAGCGCTAGCGCAGGCGGCCGCGGAGCCGTGCTTACTCCAATAAAACCTCCAAAAATGTTTTGCAACGACGCCAATGTTTTTGTCCGCGGTGTTGGGATCAGCACCCTCTATGGCTTCGGGAGGGATGGTGGACATGCCGAGCTCATGGAAGTCACTAACCTGCCTCTTCTCGAGAATGTCCAGAAGAGCATAAAGACAGGTTTTAGCGCCATGATCGCACATGTTGCTCACCAACCCGGGCATGACCTGGAACTCCTTCTCAACCCAAGCCAGAACTGACCGGAGGATCAGTTCGTCTCCGGCAGGAAGTGGTCGAGGTTGACGACCATAGCGGGCAAGAAGCTCCGAGTAGGACCGGTACAAGCCCGAAACCCCTGACTTTAGCTGTTCGGCTTCGGCCTTCAAAGTCTCCTCCAAAGCGGCCCTCTCATCCTCCACCTTTTCGAGCGCCGCCGCGTGCTTCCTTTCAGCATCTCTCTTGTAAGCGGCGAAGGAGTCCGTTTTTTCCTGGAGATCCTTCTTCAACCGAGCAATCTCCTCCTCGAAGCTAGCCTCCGTCGTCTCCAGCAGTTCTTCTCCTCGCGAAGCGTGGTGAGTTCAGGGGAGACCGCTCCGGAGCCCGCCCCGTTTTCCAGCTTCCTCCGAAGCACTTGGGACGCCTGCGTGATCTGATACAAAAACGAAGCATAAGAAACACCTCATCGGTCATCAAAACAGACGAAGTAAAAACATTAAAAATTACCATCTGGCCTTGCCAGAGCAGCAGGTCCGCAAGGTTGGGAGCGGAGTTCGACTCCAGCGTAGTCCGAAGCTCTGCGCGAGGGAAGTTTACGTAAGAACAAAAATGTAAGCCAAAAAAGCAGCGCGAAGAAAGCTAATGCCACAAGGCTAAGACCTTCGGGATCGTACTCCCTCAGACCACTCATCATCGCCAGCAAAACATCGAGAGATTTATCATCATTCGTAGGGCCGTGCGAGCTCTCCGCATCAGAGCTCGAGTCAGAGTCATCGCCCGAAGATGACGAACCGTTAGAGCTTTCCGAATCCCCGGAGCTCCTTGTGTCTTCGGAGCGCCCCAAGCTGGGCGAGCCCAGCACATCATCCCAAACCATGTCCTTGACGCTTCGGCCCTGCGCCACTCCAACCGTCTCCTCGACATCCACTCGGAGGCTGCTTGCGCCATCCAGCAACTCCTCCGTATCAGACAAATCAATCACGGGAATTCCATCCCGGTCTTCGGAGAGCACCACCAACCCAGGGGAACCTGGCGCGTTCCCAGAACCGATCGTTCCGATGCCGCCAGCAACAGACTCGTCACCTCCACGGGAACCTGAGGCAAACTCAGTTTGTCCCGAAGCCAAGGGAGCACTTGACCCGCCACGACCAGCATCCGAGCCACCGGAGCCCCTCGAGCCTCGCGTCACAACCCTCTTGCGCTTCGGCGCTCAGCGAGCACAGTGCTCGTCGTGGCGACAGCACTGGCCTTCTACGGGCACGAAGCAGCACGAGCGCGACCTCGCCCAGTGCCCGATCCCGAAGTCCCAGCGCCAGCAGCGGCTGCTTCAGGTTTCTTCTCCCAGCCTCTCATATTGATGTAGCAAGTGGTGAAGATCTCAGGCGTCTCCCCTTTCTTGAGCGTCTTTTGCCCGAAGGCACGGCATGATTGCCATAGCTGATCTTCAATGAATCGAAGATCCGATTGATTCGATGCCCCGGGAGCAGACCGTTCTGCACGTCATACTCTTTGGCGGCGCTGAACGGATCGCAGAGCAGATTAGCACACTCTTCGACCATCTGAACAAACTGCAATGGCCGAAGACCTTCGGGCCTTTTGAGCCCGTTGAACTTTGGGCGATTGTATTTGAGCTTGCGCCCAGGCAGCTTCACCTTCTCAGTGCCATCCGGCCTCCAGCCACCCTCTATGGGCCAAATGCCAGCAGCGAGAAATTCTTCGACGACGGTGCGGCCGCTGATGATCTTGCAGGCCTTCTTGAAAGCATCGCAACAAGGCTGAAAGGTCTTGCCGCGACCGGTGAAGTCAGGAGAGAAAATAGGCTCCGCTGGTACCAGTGAACTGGCCAACGGAAAACAAACTGACCCATCATCATTTTCCCCTTCGGGCACCTCCGCATAAAACCAGTAATCCACCCAGTCATTGTCCCAGCGGTTCCTCGAAGCAGAAACAAGGGCAACCTTCTCGAGCTTCGATCTCTTGCCGAAGCTCCGCGGCTGGAAAGTACAGACCCCGTACTGAAGATGAAGAACATCATTATCGTAGTAGACCTTCTTGTTCTGCAGATGACAGCTGTAGAAGCGCAAAAAGGCCTCGTAGTTAACCTTCGCGTTGAACGTCCTCACAGCCCAGATGAACTTAGACAGCTGCACAAAGGCATTCGGCGTCAAATGATGTATCTGAATGCCGTACGCTCCGAGCACTCGTTGGAGTATGAAAAGGGCGGGAAGCCGAAGCCCGGCCTCGAAAAAATCCCGAAAGACGACTGCCTCATTCGGTCTGGGCTCTGGAATTTCCTCATCGCCAGGATAGCGGGCCCTTACTTCTTTGAAGTACCCCCTCTCAACATACCTAGCGAGCTCGTCTTTATCAACCTTAGAGCGGTTCAAACGATACGTCTTGTCGATAACTGCAGGTGCACGAATCCGAGAATCAGTAAACCTCGAACAACACCTATCACCAGAAGTACCCTGCCCCTCTGTAGCCGAAGATCCAGCGTCGACGCTGGCCTTAAAGCGTTTTCTCTCGAAGTCTCCAGCATAAGCACTCTCGATATACTCCTCATAATCCCTGTTACCCATAAGATCATTACCTTTAAGCGGAGCCGAAACGTCCGCGTCTTCCGCCAAGGGATTCTCAATCGGAATGTCTTCCGGAGCCTTCTGGCCTCCAGAATCGCCGCCCGCAACGTTCTTCGGGGTCTCGGGACTGCGCCCCCCGGAGAACTCATCTGGGTCACGTCGAGCGACTTCGGCTCGAGGCATCAAGTCCAGCAATTCCTCTGACCCATCACCATCGAGTGACAGAGCCCCCTCCTGGCTAAAAGCCGCCTCTTCACCGGACATCGCCGGCTCCTCGTCGATGAGACTTGCGGTTTGCTTCGTCCTGGCCATCAGCAACACCTAAAGGCTGTACGAAGATAAAGAACACTGTAAGAATCTTCGCGAGTTTACCAACCTAAAAACTCGAAGAGTACCCACCAACGCACCTCAGGAAGGTGCCAAAGACTAAGAAGGCCAGCAGGCAAAAACGACGAAAAACGCAAGCGCGAAAGCAACAGCGGAAACCCGAAGACCAAACGAAAGCGAGAGGCGAGCGCGGAAAATGACCTGTCCCCTCCACTCCTTTTATAGGGGGGTAAAAACTGGGACAGTTAATGCGCCCTCGAAAACTGCGGGAGCGGTTAAGATTCCCTTTTTTACCGCGGCTGTAGCAACCGCCACGTCACAGCCTTCGGGAAAAAAATAAATCATCTTCGCACTTTGCAGACTGTATCAACTCCAATGAGCGAGGTAAGTTTTTCGGGTTCGGCTCCGATCGAATCCGATTGTTCTTCGAGAGTTCGGCTCATCGGCGTTGAACCTCGCCCGCGAGGGGCTACTGTTGGGGATCCACGGAGCTGACTTCGAACCCGGATACCCTCTCCTCTAACCCGAAGGTCTTCATTATGCTAACGAATGACCCTTCGTACGTCGTCTGTTTTTCCCTCCGCAGGACTTGATACTGGGCGCGAGGAGTGAACCGGACGCCCGAAGGCTCGCGGCCGCTGGTCGGCAAGAGGCTTCGGCCGGTCGGCAAGAGGCTTCGGGCGAAGAACGGCAGGGCGCTTCGCACTTGCCCGGAGACGCGCGTGTGGGCCCGAAGCGGTAGGGAAGATGAGCACGTCAGCAACAAGGGTTTCCGGCGACCCCTCGACGAGATGATGGAAAAAGTCGATTGTGCCCTCCGGACATTTCTGTACCGATTCTGTGTATTATTCTCCATGATCAGGGGTGGTTTAGGCATTAATTTGTAATCCCTGATCGTGGTATAAATACCCCCTCCCGTGCACTGGAGAGGGGGTCGGTTCTTTGTTGTATGACATGACTGTTAATACAATGATTTAGGCTTCGTGTTAAGTGTCCCTACTTACTCACACGAAGCCTTCCTTCATCCCTCTCGCTTTCTCTTCGTGTTACACCCGGTGCTGGGCTTTCTCCTGGGAGGATCCCAACATGTTCGTCGTTTGTCGTTCGTCGTTCATCTTCATTACAAGTAAGTACTCTCGATCTTCTATTGGATTGTATGTTTCTATTCTAGTATAAGTTCTTCCTTTACTTGCTTGCATGATCATCGTTCTATTCAAGTAAGCATTTAGAGGCAGGAATTTATCTTTAGTCTTGTGAACTAGAATAGGTCTGGCAGTGAGGACTTGATTGCCTTGTTGTCACGTGACCTTGGGACTGGCATAGGGACTTAATAGCCCTATTGTCACGTGTCCTAGGAGAGGGCCGCCGGTAGGTGGTGACAGCCCTACTTGCTTAATCCTCTCTGTTCTAGGGAATTGACTTCTTGGAATCGGTCTGGCAGCGAGGACTTAATTGCCTTGTTGTCACGTGACCCTAGGACTGGCCTAGGGACTTAATAGCCCTAGTGTCACGTGTCCTAGTAGGGGAGTTCGCCGGTAGGTGGTGACAGCCCTACTGTGTTTGCTCTTCCTTGTTCCAGATAGAATTTCATCCATAGGAATCCTCTCTACCCGACCTACCATCCTTCTTCGTGTCCTTGGACCAGCTAGACTACCAGATAATTCCACTCTGTTCCTTTGGGATAATATAAATAACGATACCCTTGAATACTCACGGGTGAAGTGCTACAACGGTATTCTCCGTACGCTTGCGGATTTATCTGTGACGTTAAGAAATACCAACAAGTATTTCTGGCGTCGTTGCCGGGGAACGGTTGTTGTCTTATCTTCGAACCTAGTTGGTCCTCGTATTGTATCCCTTTTATTTATCCTTCTTTTTATTTATTATCTTCTATCCATCATCGATCTTCCACCATCTATCATTTCTATCCTTTCTTTGAAAAACACCAAAAACATTCATCATGGAGCCAGAACCTACAATCCTATCCTTCTCTGCTCCAAGGGGAATGTCATTTGAGCGACCACCGTCCTCCAAGCCCATTTCCACATCCGGCTATATGATCGACCCCACCTTTATAACCATGGTACAAAGTCGTCCCTTCTCTGGAACTGACCAAGAAAATCCATATCACCATCTGCGAGAGTTTGAGCAAGTGTGTTCATGCGTCGTGATCCAAGGCATGGCACAAGAAATGGTGAAATGGAAGTTGTTTCCTTTCTCCCTTCGTGAGAGAGCGGAACAATGGTACAAGTTTGCCGTCAGAAGCACAAATGGGGATTGGGAAAACTCCGATAAATTTTGCTCAGCCTTCTTTCCCTTATCCCGAATCATTGCTCTCCGTCTAGAAATCATCAATTTCTCGCAGAATGAGAAGGAGTCCATAGGTGCGGCCTGGGTTAGGTTTCCCTTGCTTACTCTTTCTGGCCCAAACTTGTCTATCCCCGATCCCATGCTATTGCAATATTTCTATATGGGTTTAGACAAGAAATCCGCCCTATATCTTGACATCGTCGCTGGAGGGTCCTTTGCTTTCAAAACACCGACCGAAGGAAGAGAGATCTTGGAACGGATCACAGAAATAATTCCTTCATCAATCTTCTTAGTGAGTCCCTCCAAGAGCAAGTCGTGTCAAGCATTAAGGAACCCTCAACACTCGAATCCATCCCTTCTTTGTCCACATCCCACGATTTGCCTGTTGAGCCTCCTCCGGTACCAAGAACAGTGATGGAGGAAGAAGAAATTCAACCTCCTATGTTCAGAGACAAATACAAAGAGTATTCTGAGAAAAAGTCTCAAAATACCTATACTTGGGATTCGAAGCCTATGGTACACCTTCCTCGTTTTGATCCTAATAACAAGCCTTGGAAATTCGCTTCTATCTATCGCTCAAGACATCGAATAGTGCAGCCTCCAGATCCTGAGCAAAGTCCGCTTGAGGAAGTTAAGATTATATCATCTTTTATACCTACCAAGCCTTCTCTGGACGAGGATGCGGAGCTGTCCAACAAAACAGAGGATGAGTTAGGAGAATCTTTTCACCTACCCAAAACCGTACGGCCTCCATCACCATCACACTATCTTGATGGACCTTCCGAGTCCCCGTATGAGTTTGAGGAAGAAATTTGCAAAGATTATGGAAACACCTCGAACTACATATGGGACAAGATGCCTCCTACTCCTCCCGATCCTCTCAAAGAACCATTTCTCAAGGAGGACATGAAGGAACATCTTGGGAAAACCCCTTTCGCCACCACTTCCACTCAAAATCACTTGGCGGAACCTCATCTCAATCATGAACCACTTGAGCAAGTGATGTTTGTATCCCCATTCACATCTTTGGATCTTGCTCTACATATGGATGAGAGGTTTTCCACCCAAGATGAGGATAGAGAAGAAGAAACATTCCTAGCCCAACAATCCTCATCACCATCGCTCTATCTTGAGCCTCTTCCCTCTAGCCCTCCATGCACCATTCTTGTTGGTGATCAAGAACCTCTTGAGAAGGAAAACTCTTGGGCTATGGACTTCCCTGAGGCATCAACTCTAGAAGACCTTGATCCTTTTCATGAGCATGAAAGTTTCTTCCTTGAAAACCCACAAGAAACATGCTCATTTGATAGTTCTCTAGAGTCATCGCCCGTTGAACCTGATCCTTTGCATGAGCATGAGAGCTTCTTTCTTGAACACCCACAAGAAACATGCTCATGCCATGAGTCTCTAGAGCCATCACCCGTTAGAGCCAAAACCACGTTTGATGCCTACAACCACCTTGGTCCTTTGTTTTATTACTTGTTCTTTAGGATGGTTGTAGATGCTTTCATTTATCATAAATATTGCAAATGTCGTTGTGGTATGTTGGCACTAACCATGCAGATCATTCTCCCGGATCTCATCATCGAGCAAAGAACAAGTGTGGGGGAGGATCACTCCCCCACGAAGGTGAGTTATATCACAACTTGTATCCTTATGTTTTCATTTCACATTATAAACAAAATGTTGTCGGTGTTAAGAAACCGGCCGACAAGTAAATTTGTAACTACGGCGCCTAACAATCTTCTATGATGGCGAGGGTTTTGCGAGAGAGGCAAGGTTTATACTGGTTCAGACAATCGATGCCCTACGTCCAGTTCGTGGGTAGTTCGTGTTTCGACTTGTAGAGGGGAGCTACAAGTGTTGGCGAGGGAGGAGAAAGACTCCAAGCCTCTTCGTGTGTATCTCTATGTCTGTGTGCGTTGTATCTCTGGATCCCCTCTCCTCATGCACCAAGCTCTCCTTTTATAATCAAGGAGTGAGCTGGTTTACAAATGAGAACGGGGTTTCCAGTTGTGGACAGCGCGGCTACGCGCCGCACTAGTCTGATCCCTATCCGCTACTGTGGCTCTAGTCAGGCGGCGTCCTGTCAGCCTGGTCGCCGGGCAGGTGGTCGAGATGTCAACCCAGACTGTCGCGACCGTCTTGTCGCCGGTCCGGTCTTCGTCCCTGTTCAGGGTGATGATGATGCCGTAGCCATCCCGCTGCTGTACTCGAGGTGTCAGGCGGCGCTGTGAGATGGGACGGATGTCACTGTGCAGGTCAGATCGCGTGCCTGCAAGTAGATGAGTTGCTGGGTAGAGTTAAGGCTCCCCAGCTACTCGTCGTAAATGCCTGTCCTCCTTGCCAGAGGGAAATCTTCTCGACGAAGTCTCCCAACTCGGGGTCGGGCGAAGCGCGGCTTGTGGGCCCGCCCGACTGGGAGTCGGGCGAGGCGGAGTTCGGGGCCCGCCCGACTGGGGGTCGGACGAGGCGGAGAGTGTGGACCCCACCCGACTCGGGGTCGGGCGGGGCGGAAGTCGTGGGCCCCGGCCGACTCGGGGTCGGACGAGGCGGAACTTGTATGTGTCCTCGGGGTCGGCCGTGGGCCCCTCGAGCGCTCTGTTGTCGTGTGCCTGTTCCTGTGGGCCCTACACAATTAAGCTGAGACGGTTAGCAGAATTAAGCATCCTAGATCAGGATACCCTGATTTGGGTATCCGTCAAATGTTAAAGTTAGGTGCTTTTATTTCGCTTTCCAAACATCTTTAGTTATTTTTTTAATTCAATAAATTTAGGCTCGCCGGTCTTTAACCCCGGTAGAGCCCTTTTGTTTCCACATTTGTTTTTGGTTTTGAATAAATAAGCCAGGTACAAGATTAAGTGTGGGGGAGATCTCTTGGTCCTTCATCAAGCACACATTTGAGATCTCCCACCAACACGATGCACAAGGTCGCACAAATCAACACGCAAATGAGTGGAGCCATCGGGACAAGAAGACAAAGATTAATCCTATGACCCCTCTTGGTCTCCACTTCATCTAAGGCGACGGTTTGCGCATCCTATACCCTACTCTCCAATTCTTGAGTTAAAATAGATTTCTTGCATCAATCACTAAAATTTAACTCAATGACAAAACAAATCTTTTATCCCTCAACAAACTTGCATGCTTCTGTTTGGTTGGCCTGCATACTCTTTATTCCTCGCTTTGCACACCTGTTGCTTGTGAACACCAATATCATAGGACCCCATGTTTATCTATGTTGTTGGCGGATGTGATATGGTTGGATGATAGGAATCTTGCTTCTTCTGTATAGAGTACTTGGGAAATTATTTTGCAAAATTGAAAATCCATAGCTTTGCACTCCTCAATGATCTTATATTCCCACCAGAGCCAAATAATGATCACATTGAAAACCCCTACAAAATGCTGCTTGTTATTGCTTTGAGCTTTGTCAAATTGTGTGACCCTTGTGAGATGCTTGTCATACTTTACTGATCAAGATCACGTACACATCCACCACCACCACAAAACATGCTAACCTTCTACACTGGAAGTTAGCAACATCCTTTCCATTCATCCATCCACCAAAAAAAAAAATACTCCTTCATTTGTTGTTAATATCTCTCTTCCCAAATATTCTTGCAAAAGAGGCATGGCTATCGAAAAAAAGAGAGAGTTCCTGATGGAAAAAAAAAGAGAAAAAAAAGAAAGAGATAGTGCTCAAAAGCATGAAAAAAAGAAGAAGAGAGAGACATGCTCAAACATAGTGAGTATGATCCTTAAAAAGAGAGAGAGAGAGAGAGAGAGAGAGAGAGAGAGAGAGAGAGAGAGAGAGAGAGAGAGAGAAGAAAAGAAGCGATAGCCATGTTCTCAAAATAAAAATCAAGCAAGAGAGAGATATCATCACATCAAGGAGTATCCACCTCACTCCATCTTCCACACACATATCCACACACATGCACATTCTTGATCAGATTGTATGACTTGTTTTCTCTTTGGATCCACTCTTTGACTTAGCAATATAAGTGATGCAAGTGTGCTCTTTTTCATCCCTACCAAGCTCCACATAAAGCCTTACATAGAAGTAGGACGAAAAGAGGCAAACACATTGCCTTGGTGAGGAATCATACACATTGAGCGATTTGAGAGTTATCATTCGAGGAGTACAAGCTATGCTTTTACTTTAAAAATCTTTCGAAAACCCAAGTTACTCAGCAGAGGGGTATTGATGACTTGAATCAAGACCGTTCCATTCGTCAACCGCCCAAGAGAGCATGTTAGCCACTTCAAAGTTCACAGGTGCAGGTATGGCTTGGAATAACTTGTATGCTAGCATCATACCATAGGAAGTCATGCTTTATCTTAATCTTCCACCTTCATTCGAGGACGAGCAAAGGCTCAAGTGTGGGGTATTGTTGACGGTCCTTAAGTACCACTTTTGACCGTCAAGTACCTGCATAAAAGAAATAAAATGAACACCAAACATAGTGGTAGGAGTTTATTACTAACGAATTCCACGAGTGTTGGTGAATTTGTGAGTGCAGATGCATTCCATATCAAAAGGAGGGAATTCATATCAAGGCAGCCACAACATATCACTCCGAGAAAATCAGCATTGGCAGCCGAGCAATACATGGATCAAAATTGCTACGAAACTCAACCAACTTGGGCCAAAGCATGAAGATCATTGAACAAGACATCAAGGAGGACCCCTCGGCCAAAGCCCAAGGCCAAATGGGCCAAGGTGGGGTCGGCCGACCCCAAAACCCAGGTCGGCCGACCTGGAAATGTGGCCTTCCTGATGTCGGTTCTTCCTGCATTTAATGCGTTGAGGCGGTGCATTGAGGCGGTGGAGGCCCCCAAACCGACCTACTCAAGTCTATAAATAAAGGGGTACCCCCTCCCCTCAAGGACACACAAGAAGGAGAGCCCCATTCCACACCCAAGGGCCTAGAGCCCCTTGTACACTAGTAGAGTAGGGAGAGAGTAAGGTAGGAGAGAAGGGTAGTCCTCCCCTTGTTAGGACTTAGCCCAAATCTTGTATCTTGGAGGATACTTATTTAAAGTGAAGTGGTCGTCGTTCGTTCATCGTTCGTTCGTCGTTCATCTTCATTACAAGTAAGTACTCTCGATCTTCTATTGGATTGTATGTTTCTATTCTAGTATAAGTTCTTCCTTTACTTGCTTGCATGATCATCGTTCTATTCAAGTAAGCATTTAGAGGCAGAATTTATCTTTAGTCTTGTGAACTAGAATAGGTCTGGCAGTGAGGACTTGATTGCCTTGTTGTCACGTGACCTTGGGACTGGCATAGGGACTTAATAGCCCTATTGTCACGTGTCCTAGGAGAGGGCCGCCGGTAGGTGGTGACAGCCCTACTTGCTTAATCCTCTCTGTTCTAGGGAATTGACTTCTTGGAATCGGTCTGGCAGCGAGGACTTAATTGCCTTGTTGTCACGTGACCCTAGGACTGGCCTAGGGACTTAATAGCCCTAGTGTCACGTGTCCTAGTAGGGGAGTTCGCCAGTAGGTGGTGACAGCCCTACTGTGTTTGCTCTTCCTTGTTCTAGATAGAATTTCATCCATAGGAATCCTCTCTACCCAACCTACCATCCTTCTTCGTTTCCTTGGACCAGCTAGACTACCAGATAATTCCACTCCGTTCCTTTGGGATAATATAAATAACGATACCCTTGAATACTCACGGGTGAAGTGCTACAACGGTATTCTCCGTACGCTTGCGGATTTATCTGTGACGTTAAGAAATACCAACAACGGCCAACCAATTATTGGAGAAGTCTGAAGAAAGTACTCGAGCAGCCCAAGACGCCACAAGCACCTTCAGCACCTCAAGAAGCAACAAGCGAGTCAAAGTCGCTAAGGAGGAGGAGAGCTAGGCGTGCCAAGAACAAACGGGTAGCAAAGGTACCCACAGAGGAGAGTACAACATTGGCGCCCAGAACAACGGTCGCCGCCACAAGCACCAAGAAGACAACCAAAGTGTGTCAGAAGAAAGAAGGAACCTCTACACCGCCTGATTCTCCGGCGAGTGAGGTCCAATCGAGCTGAGCAAGAAGGAGAACGTCAAGCTCAAAGACGTAAAAATGAGAGCCCTCCGATTGAGGAGGCCATCCTAATCGTTATCCTTTAGCCAGGCCTGGCACATGTTATTTGCTAAACTTAGAAAACAAAAAAAATATATATAAAACATAAAAATACCAAAAATAATTCCTGGCGATGCCTGCTAGGGGCTAGCCATATGTATCATCCTCATTCTTTTTGCAGGTACAAGAAGGATGGAGGACGCAACCTATTCGAGCTTGAACCTTGCAAAGGCTCAAGCTTGGGGAGGACCCGTGGTAAATCGGCGATTCAACAAGAGCTTAAGTCTCGCAAAGACTCAAGCTTGGGGAGGACAGCCAGGTAAGTATTTCTAACAATTAATAAAATACTCCCGTATTTGAATAAAAAATGCTAGAATCTTGGTGAATGGTACACTTAAAGGAAATGATAAGTAGTTACATGATAACTCCCCTTGTGTCGCATTGATGCAACCTCTACTCCTGACATGTGTGTTATCTATACTTTAGCATGGTCATACCACTTGTGTTGCTACATTATTGTGGGCTGCATACATCACACCAAGTCTAAGCATTGTGAACGATGATATGGCATGATTAGGATATTTGAAATTCTTAGCATGGTTAAAGCTCAGAGATGTTTTTCACTCTAATTGCTGCAAGAACCTGAAAACCCTTTCGTTTTGTAAACACTTCCCTTGTGAGGATTTAATTACCTACCACAACATATCATAGAGATATAAAGACATCCCCACTCATAGCCATTTGCTCATGCGTTGAGTTTTGTTAAAGTCTAAATGCTTATGGGAGTAAGCACTCTAAATCTCGGTCATTATTCCTTCGCGTGAGTTTTTGTTTTTCTTTCCACCAAAAAAGAATGTTTGAAAATCATCAAACATCTCCATCCACCATCACCACATTTGCAAAGCTTTTGAGTCTACATCAAAAAGCTCAAGAATATGTCAATTGCTCATGAACCTTTCGTCACTAGTGCCAATGCATCATGGAGCCTAAAAAAAAAAGAAAAAAAAGGGGAAGAAAAGACTCCATGATTTGCAAAACAAGCACTAAGGTTCCCATCAAAAACATCTTGAGCATGAGCATAAAAGAAGACCAAAAGTTTGCAAAACCATCTTCATCAGTGTGTGTCCATCTTCTCCCCCTTCGTCATCATTTTTTTTCCATATGACCGAGATATAAAGAGTGCTATGTCTCTTGAGATTTATTCTTTAACTTTACAACACACGCATGACAAATGTGCATATCCTTACCCAGCTCCACATACAAGCCTCATTTGGTAGAAGGTAGGATCTGAGTGAAGCTTTGTAGGAATAGACTCACTAGAAGGAAGGGAAGTGTGGACCAAAACAAAGGAGATATTTTACCTTGTCTTGCAGCACATAAAAACTCTGGACTTGAACCTGCTATAACTATTTTGTCCAAAAGTGCTATTCTGGTTTTCAATGCTCTATGACAAGGTGAAGCATACATGCCCCACATTTGTGCAACACTCATGAATACTCCATACCCTTGTATACTTACCACCATTTAGGGAGTACGCGGTTGCATCTTTACTACCCTTGGGGCGCTATCATTGTAACTCCTGATCCGCCGGTATCCTGAGTTATTTGCTCGAGGACGAGCAAAGGGTAAGCTTGGGGAGTTTGTTGACGGTGCAAAATTCCATAAATCACCGTCAACATATCGGTAAATAAATTAGTACTCACCAAGATTCTGTGCATAGTAGTTAGGAATTAACATACTTTCACGAGTTTTGGTGAATTTTGGATGCAGGAGTGAATTATGCAATAAAGTGGGCCTGCACCAAGGAAAAGGCAGGCCGGTCGGCCCCACCTTGGCCCTTACTCAAGTTCTGCCGCCCCCACGAAGGCACCGACCTGCGAACCGACACCAGGAGGCAATCTGGAGCGTCCACGCAAGAGGCGGTGGTGAACCGCCACAGGGGACGGCCGGCCGGCCTCCCGTGTAGGCAGGCCGGCCTGCCTTGGTGGCCCCGCCACATCTCCTTTGCCTACATAAGCCCCCCTGTCCTAAGGACCCTATAAATACCCCTGGTGTCCGCAGGAACAAATCGCAGCTCACTGATCCAAGCATTTTATTACTCGTTTGTAGAAGTAGAGTTATTAGTTGGGAGTTAGAGTAGAGTAGAGTAGAGCGGAGCTCTCCTCGAGGTTCCGGAAGTCTTCTCGGAGTTTCGGTATTGTTCTTGTATCTTAACTCTAGTAGAATTACACTTTTATTATTTATATAATTATTTCTATAATTATTTAGTTTATTCTTTATTTATTTCTTCTAGTAATTATTTTCTATTTAAGTTTATTTACTTAGTTACGCTAGTGCTCATAAGAGTCTTGTTGTGGGTTTTGTAATTGTGTCTAAGTAGTACGAGTGAGTGCTTTGCTGATATGGAGGTCGTGCTTAGTGAAAGCTGTGCTACATTCTTAGATAGGGCTATTCTCTCGATCAAGGATAGTTCCTCTAGGATAGTTGTGAGCGTGGTGCTTAGAACTATACCTATGCACGATTGGCATTTGTCTTTACGGAGGACGGTAGCCCCACGCGTGACAGGCGTGACCAGGCCTTTGCAATCCGCCACATTCAAAGGCAATCCAACCAGGTTTTCAATAGCGGTTAGTTCCCGAGGGGAGCCTGCAGTATTGGGGTTCAGTACCAACCTCGGCATAATAACCGTGCTCCGAAACAACATGACTTGAGTGTGCATAACCTTAACTAATGTATGTACTCTTGTAAAATTAATTGCTAGAAGTAAATAGATGTAAGATTAACACATAGGAATCTTTGTCTCTATCTCATTGTTCTTCCAACATAACTTCTGCTTTCTATTTATGTCTTGGATTATATGGTGAGTGCCATCCATATATCATGTACTTCTTTAACCCCCGTGTAAAGTAAGGTATCGTTATTTCACACAATATGTATTCACTTTGTTAACATTCAACTCCCTACCGATCTACTTCCCTGCAGAAATATAAATACAATAACCCTGGAATACTCCAAGGTGAAATGCTACAATGGTGTTCCGTGCGCTTGCGGAATTAATGAAATAATAATAACACGCATAATCACCAACAACATATATGTATCTTGTTCATTTTGTCTTGTTGGCTGTAAACAAAATAAACTGTTAAGCATGGTAGTGACACTCCCCCTCTTGCCTTGGTTGTGTGTTTGTGATGTAGTATAACAGCTGCGGGTTTAGGGCAGACTCTGTAATTGTGGTCTTGATAGTTGTGTTGTTGAACCTGGAAAAACGCTAACACAAGTTATCCCGTGAGCTCCATGTCAAGACCAGTCGCTCAAAAACGTCACGGGGGGGTCCGGGGAGGGCGGCAAGTGGGACCCCAAATTTCCATCCTCCCGCTGAAACGATAGCGGCCCGTTCGAAAATTTGATGGACATGCAAAAAGTCCATCTTATCCCTTTCTTTCCATGGTCATCCGTCCTCGTCACCCGCGCTCTTCCCCGTGTCGACAAAGGGTCTTTTGGTAAACTGTACCAAGGCATCATCCTACTCCTACCCTCGCTGCTCCCAGATCCATCCTCATCCCACAATCCTGCCCTCGCTACTCCCAGATCCATCCTCGTTCTCCAAACTTCTACTCCGTGCCCCCCGCACCCTTCGCAATCCCCCCCCCCCCGGCCGCCGTCCCTATCCATGTCATCCCCAAAGACTCCGATGGCACCAGGGCGTACGCTGAGGAAATGTATATTGCTTCCCTCTTTCCATAGTTTCTACATAGCTATATAAGTTACGTTGCACATGCTGTTGGTTAGTTCAAATCTGTCGATTGGGGCATATAAAAGATAGGTAGTTGTCTCTACTTCATGGATTTGAAATAAATAATCTTACACAATCCTTTTTACGAATCTGTAGAGCTTCATCAGGAAGGGTTTGAGCCTAACTATGAAGACGTTATACGGCAAAAAAAAAAAAATTAGCTACAATACAATCAAAATTTGCTGGTCGGATTGGGGGCTCGCGATTTCAGTCATTTGTCAGTGTATCGACTAGAAGCAAAGCTGGTATTGATAAGGTGTTCTTGTCGCCTTCGATCGCCAAGTTTCGGTGTTCTTCTCTGTAGCTATGATTATGCAATTTGTCCTACTTGAAACCAATAATTCTTTTTCTTTTTCCCTTTGAAGGCGTCACAAGTTTCTGAAGGTAAAGGGTGGAGCAGAAGGAGATGCAAGAGAGTAGTGGCACCTGACAGACAAGTGCATGGTACCAGAATAACCAGGCAGCTGACAAGGGAACTGGCTAATTCAAATGACACTACACAAAATGGGCCACTAGAAGACGAGAACCAAGCAGAAGGCACCCGTACACAAGAGGGGGGCACACAAGAGGATCAGAGGCAAGTGCAAGAGGAAGGCACCCGTCCAATTTTGTTAGCTGAAGAGGTCACCAGTACACAAGAGGAGGGCACACCGGAGGATGAGAGCCAAATGAAAGATGAAGGAACCCGTCCAATTTTGTTAGCTGAAGAGGTCACCAGTACACAAGAGGAGGGCACACCGGAGGATGAGAGCCAAGCGAAAGATGAAGGCACGCATCCAATTTTCTTAGCTGAAGAGGTCACCAGTGCACAAGAGGAGGGCACACCAGAGGATGAGAGCGTAGCGCAAGATGAAGGCACCCGTCCAATTTTATTAGCTGAAGAGGTCACGAGAACACAAGAGGAGGGCACACGAGAGGATGAGAGCCAAGCGCAAGATGAAGACACTCGTCCAATTTTGTTAGCTGAAGAGGTCATCAGTACACAAGAGGGGGGCACACCAGAGGATCAGAGGCAAGTGCAAGAGGAAGGTAAGTATCTTGTTTGTGCTTGCAAAATATTATGATCTCTTTTGCTGACAGCATGATAATGAGTTATCGATGCAATTTTGTTAGCTAAAGAGGTCACCAGTACACAAGAGGAGGGCACACCAGAGGACCAGGGTCAAGTGCAAGAGGACGGTAAGTATCTTCTTTGTGCTTGCCAAACATTATGATCTTTTGCTGACAGCAACATATCGACATATCAATACATTTATTTTCTTTGTGCTGAAGATGAAATCACTTTGCAACAGTGGACGGAAGTGGAACAGAGATTGCGAGCTGGAGGCAAGTATCTTATTTGTGCCTGCCAAATATTGTTGTCTCTTTTGCTGGGAGCAACATAATGACTAACACATCAATGCATTTTGCTTGTTGAAGAAATCTTTCGTAGATCACCGGCTAGACCAAGAGCTGGCGCAGAGCTTCATAGGATAAACGGTGCAATAGAAAGTAAGTTGGCAATTTGCATTGATGAAGGTATGAAACGGCCAGTAATACCAATTCAAGCTGCAAAGTTTGCAACTGAGGGTGGCATGGTTCTTCGCCAGCACATACCTGTCCTTCCAAGTTGGAAGGAGTACAAGATGGATCCTTCTTATGTGTGTGACTACATTGCAAAAGTTTCCGTAAGTACTAGCTTCTAATGTCTATCCTAAAGTGACTGTAGTTGATTTGTTGTATCAAAATTTTTCTTATGATTTGCATTCTCTTTTCATAAATTTTTTGCTCTTTACTAGGGAAATTTTTGCTTGGACACCACCAAAAAGATAGTGAAAGATGCATGTGTTGACATGCTGAAATCCTGCACTCGTCAGTTGAGATATAGGCTGAAGAAGAAGTACTTTGATGGTGTACCAGCGAGTGAAGTGACAGCAACATCCCCTGTGTCATCTATGACTGACGAACAATGGGGAAAACTGGTGAAGATGTGGTCAAGACCAAAGCACAAGGTATGCCAGGACTTTAAATTGCCTCGTTCCTCTTGTCCATACCGCAAAGAATCCTTTCGGTCTCAATCTCATAGAAATGTACCTTTTGCAGGAAATATGTCTTCTAAACCAACACAACCGTGAGAAAGTCCAGTTTTAATCATCGCACAGGCTCCCGGTGCTACATTGCACAGCTCCATGCCTTGGTAAGGAACCAATCACTTGACATCTATGATTACTACTCATCAAATCCTCTCCATGTTATTTCCTCCAAGCTAATATTTGACATGTCTTTGCATTTTGTTTAGAGAGATAAATATAAGGATGAAGACCCCACCCCGTTGGAACTGTTCAAATAGTTACATTCATCACAAAAAATAGGTTTCATTAGTGAGCCTGTACAGAAAGCTATTGTAAGTGCTTCTCTCCTTTTCATTCCCTATTATGCATGCACCACATTTGGAAACCCTGAGAACAAGATGGAGCTCTGACCTGTCATAATTGTTGCTAGGATCATATGGAAGCGATGATGGATATTCCTGTGGAAGAGGGGCAGGAACCGCCGTCTACTGAATCTGCTATTCGTGAAGTTGTGCGATCAAATACCTTTCTTCGTGCTATGGGCATTTCGCCGAAGAAATGAAGTAGAGTTTCCAGGTCTTCTCAGTTTCAAGATTTGACGTGGGAACTGTACTTGGAGAAAGTCAGAAGGGATGAACTTCATGAAACAATTGAACAACAGAATCTGCAGCTGGCTGACTTGAGGAAGATCTCAGTAGAAGCAACTGAGGCTCGCCGTACCACGACAGCCCAGCTTGAGGCTTTGAGGAAGGAAGCAGCACAGAAGGCAGAGATGATTCAATCTTTTTGGATGGTTTTAGGAGTGGAAGGTCAGGTGCATCCTTCACTAGTATCTGAATGATGATCTTCTTTTCTAGTCTGATAGGTTTGGGTGTGTGATTACTGAACTCTTGTTCGTGGGGGCACCATTTTGTAATGTGAATGTATATATTGACTCTGGGTTCAAATCATGTGAATGTGAACTAGCTTAAATATTTGTGACAAGCCAAGCATATGGCTAAGCATATGGCTTGATATGATTTGTGATGAATTGGCTCAACAATTTGTGACGGAAACGGATGGGCCGTGTCGGCGTTGGGAAATTTGGCCGACGAGTAAATTTAGACTGCGCGGTTGGTTGCTTTGAGGAAGTGGGATTGACACAAGGGGTTAGACTGGTTCGGGCAATAGAAGCCCTACGTCCAGTGAGTTGTTCGTGGTTCGTATTGCTCGTAGTAGGGGTTACAAGCTTGGTGAGAGAGGGAGAAGGTCCCAAGTCTCAAAGTGTTTGTGGCTGTTCGTCCTTGCGTGCATTGCAAGGCTGAAGTGAGAGTGTGTGTGATGCAGATGTGGTCCCCCAGCCGTGAGTCAAGGCTTCCCTTTTATCTGTCAAGGGAAAGCCTGATCATACAAGGATGGAGGAAAGGAGAAAAAGAAAAGAAAGGGAAAAGGAAGATTTGTTGATCTCATTCTGGTAGGGGCCCCCCTCGGTGTAGGTTGGTGGGTCGTTGTATGCAGGCGGCTGGGCAGGGTCGGGTGCTCCCTTCCTCGACGCCATCTTCCGCGGGCAAAGATGATGATGGCGGCCACTGTTCCGCCGCGGCGGGGATGTCCGTGTCATGTGCGTGTATTGTTGATCCTGTAGAAATACGGCTTGCGCTGTTACCGCGTGGAGACAGCTTGATCGCTGTCAAATGTCCCGGTGGGACGTGCGGGACTTGCGGTGCACGTCACATGATAACATCGCAGGACGTCCACTTGCACTCCCATTTAATGCGCTCCACCTGCTCGGCCCTAACCCCTGTCCGTCCGACCCCCCGATCGAGTCCGGGGTCGGGCGCCTGGGGATGGCCGAGGCGGAGATTTTCCCCGACCCCTCGAGGGTTGGGAGGGCGGTCGAGGGAACGGGAACCTCTCGGCCCATGATGCCTCACGGGATGCGAGGCTAGTCACGGCCCATTAGCTTCTCGGCCTGTGATGACCAGGCCTCGTGGGCCCGGCCTGTTTGCTGTTCTTTGTCGACCGTAGGAAGTTCTTCGGTTTTGACCTCCCATGATTTAAGTATAAATGTGGTTCTTATGTGGTAACCGCGGGTACTTGGTTTTAGGTACCTGACAGTAGCCCCAGAATCCCACGCGGAACGCTTGGGCGTTGGGCGTGGGAGTCCCCCTTGCTTATGATGACTCCCGGCCTTGTTCGGCTCTTGAGCCAATCATCTGGTGGGTGCACGCGAGCGAACCCGCCGGGTGTAGCCCCCCGAGCCTGGATGGGAGTGGTACACTCGCTTGCAGGCTTTAAGTCAGGCATCTCGCTTGTCCTCGTCCTGGTGAGTGCGTCGATACTTCGACGAGGGGTTGGTGTCCTTTTTTTCGTATGTGGCTTAGCGCCTTTGTCTTCTTTTGGAACAGTCCGAGACGGTTCGGGAATCTTGCCAGGCTTTCGCGGCCCGTGATTCACGTTTCTAGCTCTTGCGCCTTTGTTGCGCTTTCTTTGTTCTTATCCACGCCCAAGGTTCCCCTATAAATGGAGGTGACCTCTACACCCGTCTCGCCATGGCCAATGGTCAGGGAGGATTAGCAGTTTCCCATCCCGGGGGGCTACCCTTTTCATTGTTAGCCGCGTTCATGGTTTTCTCGTTGAGTGTGGGTGGCGCTCCTCTCCGAGGGTGCCTTCGCATGGTGCCAGTTCGGTCCGGCGCTATCCCTCCTATGATGCTTCTCTCTGAGGTTGAGCCCCCGACCCATTTGGCCATTGGAGTCCCGAACTCTTTTCCGGCTCCAGCGAGCGGTGGGATGGCCGCCAGACGCCAGAGCAAGTTTTCCTGGCGGCCGGACGCTGGAGCAAGTTCTCTTTTGGAACGCCGGAGCAAGTTCTCTTCAACCGAGTGCGGAGGTCAGGCCATCCGGACCCGGAGTCACACCCAAAGGTACTAGGAGCTGCCTAATCTGCAGCGGTCACCCTCGAGGCCGAGTCCTGTGCAATCTCTGCCTTCATCCTTCTCCATTGTGGAAGGATGATTGCCGGATCAGGAATCGCACCCGAGGTGGCCGTTTCAGGCTTGGCACCGCTCTCGGGACGGAGGTCTGTCTGTGAGCCGCGGAAGGGGTCATCCTTTTGACTTCCGCGAGCCGGTGGTGGTCTCTGTGCCACGTCCTTTTGAGCAAGAATGAGTTTTTTATTTTGTAAAGGGGAGTCCTCTTTCGACCTCCTCTGGGTAGTCGAGGATGTTAGTGTTATTCCGAATCCTTGTGAAATAAAGGTTCCCTCTTTACTCCCTGAGGCCACACTGTTGGCCCAACTTGCGAATGCGTGCCCCCGAGCCCCTGTTCGGTACGGAATCTTGCAGAGGGTCATTTCACCTTTTATTTATCTTCCCCCGCGTCTCACTGCGTTGTGATAGGGGTGCTGGGCCGTCCCGTCCGTTCCTCGTTGGTCTGACGGCTGTGCCCGATCGAGCTGCTAGCGGATGAGTTCGAGTGAAGCCCTGGCTTGCCATTGGCGGGGATCCAATTGAGACCAGCTGGGGTCGACTTCATTATCATGATCCGTGGGGTTGGTCCAACTAGTTCTCGAGTCATTTCGAGCGGTCTCGGGGGCCTCGGAGCCTCCCCTCGATGGGGAAACCTTGGTCCGACTTCCCATCTGGACTCGAACGCAACTGACAGAGGCCCGTGATGCTCCGCGCTCTCGGTACTGGCCGCTGGGACCCCTCTTTGGTTGCCCCTCACTCTCGTTTTGCCCAAAGCGACTATCGAACCCTTTTCGGGGGTAGTCTTCGCACTCTTGGACCGGAAATGGGCCGTCGGGGTGTTTTCAGCCCGTAGCCAACGTTACCTGCGGGCCTCAACTAGCTTTTCTGACTAGTCGGGCCTCCATCGTCCGTGGGAGCCGAAGGGGCGTTCCCATGAATTTGAGGAGGATGCGAATCTTGGGGATGTCGATTCGGTGCCGTGCCAAATCGCCCTGGCTTCTGTGAGAAGGGAAAGGAAGGAAGAGGACATGAAGAACACGGCGCACGAGGCGGAGATTTGAAGAGACGCGATGGGTCGCGAGACGCCGCAGTGGTTCGGGAGTTATAAATGGGGACGGCCATACCTTGTGGAACACCTTCCCGCACTCACCTTTCTCTCCCCAATCTTCGCGCTACAGTTACACTTCCGCCGCCTTCCACCGCAATCCGCCGTGGTCTTCACTTGGTTCATCCCTGATCTGCTTTCTTCACCATCACAACTCGCACCGCTTCTCCCGCGCGGTGTTCCACCGGCATCGCCCCCCAGCATTCTGTAGGCGAGGAATTTCTATCCTCGCTCCCCTTTCTCCATCACCTTGGGGTGATGGCCTCCGCGAGAGTGCCTTGGCCGATGCAGGCGCTAGGGGCCGGTGCCGTGAATGGCCTCGTGGCCAGGGGCCTTCTGAAGCCCAACGGCACCTCCCTGGAGTGGATAGTCCCAGAGGGGGAGTGCGTCCCGGACCCGCTTGATGGGTACGTTTTGTCGATTTCTAACTTCCATGGCCGTGGGTTCGGGATGCCGGCGCACCCCTTTTTTCGTGGCCTTCTTCATTATTATCAGATCGAACTTCAACATCTTGATCCCGAATCGATCGGCCACATCGTCGGCTTCATTACCATGTGCGTGGCTTATCTGGGGATTGATCCCCACTTCAATCTATGGAGGTACTTCTTTCTAGGGCGACATCACCGCATTGTTGAAAGGGGGAAACCGGCGATGGACGTGCCCCTTGGCTGCGCAAGTATCCGCCTCCGACGAAACAGGAAGCAAGGCTACATCTGGTCAACCCTAGTATCCAACAACGTCAAGTGGCGCTCGAATTGGTTTTATCTCTAGAATGACCCCGACGGGTTGCTTCCGCCTTTTACCGGCCGATGCATTGGAGCCGCGCCTCCTTCGTGGCAGAGGGACCTCGGGAGCCTTGATACGGCGTACATCTGACCCCTAATCAACGCCGTCGGGGAGCTGCGCGCCTCAGGAGTGTCATGGATTGGGGTCACGGGTCATTTCCACGTCATCCGCGTTCGGCCTTTGATGAGGCGCTCCGTCCGGCTCTACAATCTGACCCCGGAAGCCAACCCGGAGGGAACTGCCATGGTTTCCGATGTGGCGTTGAGCTTCTCGGAGGTCGGGCCCGGCTCGCGGAGGCGTGTGGGCAGTCATCCGTTTGTCATGTGGATTTCGATTTTCCCATCCGCGGTCATCCCCGAGCTCTGCCGTCTCCAGGTGTGCCCAGCTATGTAAGCTTTTCTTGCCATGTTCTCTTGACGTCTCTATGCTCGGACAGGACACTGACACCTCCTCCCTTCTTTTTTGACACGCTCATTTGGTGCGCGTGCCCTCCCTGCCGCCGTTGCCTGAGGACCATGACCAGAGAGGGGCGGGCCGCGTTGGCTTCGAGCGGGGAAGCAGCAGCGGCGGTCTGTCGGGGGGAACCACCGGCGCGGGGGCTGCTGCTGGCGCGTCCGAGCTCGGCGGTTTGTCCGAGGAGGCATGGGACGAGTTCCTACTCGAGGATGATTCTAATGACAATGTTGCGCCCGAGCTTGGAGAGGACGGGGCGACCTGCTCTCCCTCGCTTGATCCAGAGGGAGGGGTGGTTCATCCCCACCTTCCATCGTCGGAGGATGGCGATCTGGAGGGCACTGTCCTGAATGACGCCATCGCCGTGGAGTCAACGACTCTGGCGGACAGTCCGATGCTGGTCATACCGGCATCGGGCGGGCCCACAGCTCCTCCCTCTTTAGAGCGAGAGTTGGTGGCGGAGGCGGATGACCGCGAACCGGCTGTGGTGGCGTCGAGAGAGCCAGCGACTCTACCCCCCTCGGAGCAGGAACAAGGGGTCCCTGCTGCAGGCTCCGGATGCGAGGCCGAGCGCGCGGAGGTTGCCATCTCGCGCACTATGACCGGGTCTCGGCTCGCAGTGCCCGGTGGGGGAGTTGAGCAACCTGCGCGCCCTCGTGAAAACGTGCGGTCGGGCTTTTTGTCGGTTCAGCCAGATTGGGGATCTGACTTCAGGACCGGCGCGGGATTGACTCCTTCCTTGTCCAGAATTCGGTTGAGCGAGAAGCGTGGGGATTGGATTAACAACAAGCTCGAGCTCGTGCGGCAAGGGCAGACTCCGCTCGCAGCCTTCTAGAATTAGCCTTTGGTGCTTTGGGAACGGCGAGGATTCCTTTTGAGGTATGGTCATCTCCGCCGTCTTCCGGTGCTGCATTTCTTCATGCGCCTTTCGCTTTGACCGCTCACCGGTGAACCTTATTTATGGTTGGGTGCAGGCTGTGCTGGCGGATGTCCCAGGAAGAACAGTGCAGACGATAGTCAGCTGAGCTCGCCGCCGCTAACCAACGCGTTGCTGCTGCCGAGGTGGAACATGCCAATTTGCTTCTGCAGGTTGCCGAGCTGCAAAAACATGTCGGGGATGCTGAGCGGTTGGCGCAGACCTCTCGGAAGCAGGCGAGACAGGCGGAGAGATCGGCTCGGACCTCTGCGGGTCGGGCTGTAGTAGAGCGGGAACTGAAGAGGGCCGCCGAGGCCACCTCCGCCAATGTGTCCCACGAGTTGGTTGCGCTTCGTGACCGGAATGCTGGTAAGCATCTTTTGCTCATTCCCATCTCCGCTTGGATCTGGGTCTTGTTTCTTCTTTCTGACCTTTGTTGTCTCCAGGTCTCGAGAGAGAGCTGGTAGAATCTTAGGCGACGGTAGGTCGGCTTGATAGCCTGAGGTTGTCTTTCGTCCATTCGTGCTCTCAGTTGGGGATGAAGGTAATCGATGACCTTGGTGAGGCTGCACGGCAGGCGGCTGTTTTGCCGACCCGTGTGAGGATCTTTGGAGGTGAGGGCGATGGGGATCGGGATCCGCCTGACCTTCACCCTCGTTCGTTCTCACTATGACGCCGGGGTCGGAGTAGACCGTATGAGTCAAGGTTTTGTCGAAGGGACTCCTCCCGAAGTGCGAGTAGCGCTTGAAGCGGAGGTTCGCCCTCACGCTGAGTGTTGGTGGTGATTATGCGAGTTATTAATATTCCATTAATTCTGCAAGCGCACGGAACACCATTGTAGCATTTCATCTTGGAGTATTCCAGGTTATCGTATTTATATTTCCGCAGGGAAGTAGGTCGGTAGGAAGTTGAATGTTAACAATACATTACTTTACACGGGGGTTAAAGAGGTACATGATATATGGGTGGCACTCACCAAATAATCCAAGAAATAAATAGAAAGCAGAAGTTATGTTGGGAGAACAACGAGATAGAGACAAAGATTCCTATGTGTTAACCTTACATCTACTTACTTCTAGCAATTAATTCTACAAGGTTACATACATTACTTAAGGTTATGCACACTCAAGTCATGTTGTTTTGGAGCACGATTATTATGCCGAGGTTGGTACTGAACCCCAATACTGCAGGCTCCCCTCGGGAACTAACCGCTATTGAAAACCCAGTTGGATTGCCTTTGAACGTGGCGGATTGCAAAGGCCTGGTCACGCCTGTCACGCGTGGGGCTACCGTCCTCCGTAAAGACAAATGCCAATCGTGAATAGGTATAGCTCTAAGCACCACGCTTACAACTGCCCTAGAGGAACTATCCTTGATCGAGAGAATAGCCCTATCTAAGAATGTAGCACAGCTTTCACTAAGCACGACCTCCATATCGGCAAAGCACTCACTCGTACTACTTAGACACAATCACGAAACCCACAACAAGACTCTTATGAGCACTAGCGTAACTAAGTAAATAATCTTAAATAGAAAATAACTACTAAAAGAAATAAATAAAGAATAAACTAAATAATTATAGAAATAATTATATAAATAATAAAAGAGTAATTCTACAAGAGTTAAGATACAAGAACAATACCGAAACTCCGAGAAGACTTCCGAAACCTCGAGGAGAGCTCCGCTCTACTCTACTCCACTCTAACTCCCAACTAATAACTCTACTTCTACAAACGAGTAATGAAATGCTTGGATCAGTGAGGTGCGATTTGTTCCTGTAGACACAAGGGGTATTTATAGGGTCCTTAGGACAGGGGAGATCTTATAGCGCGAGATGGAGTGGCGGGCGTGCCAAGGCAGGCCAGCCGGCCTAGTAGGGGGGCCGGCCGGCCGTCCATCGTGGCGGTTTGCCACCGCCTCGCTCCTGTACGTCCCTGATTGCCTCCTGAAGTCGGTCCGAAGGTCGGCGGCTTCGTGGGGGCGGCAGAACTGGAGTAAGGGCCAAGTTAAGGCCCAAACAGCCCACCAGATGGTATGTCGGTGGAATTCTACTACACAGGAATTGTGATGTTTCAGCCCGTTTACAGCCTGCTGGAGGAAGGCCGAGGCCTTTGGCCGCCAAGGGGGGCCGGCCGGCCTATGATGGGGCCGATCGGCCTGACTTTTCTTCGAATCAGGGCTAGTTTCCTCCATTATTTGCTCCTGCATCCAAAATTCACCAAAACTCGTGGAAGTATGTTAATTTCTAACTACCATGCACAGAATCTTGGTGAGTACTAATTTATTTACCGATATGTTGACGGTGATTTAGGGAAATTTGCACCATCAACACTGAGCGTCTCTTGGGGATGTTCAAAGAGGAGTTCCTCCCGTGTCCCGCCTCATCGGCGGAGGAGAGAGAAAGTGGTTAGATTAAGTCAAGCCCCCGAGGGCCTTTTGTTTTTTGTTTTATTTTCGTTGTGAACAAAAATGCTGTAAGGGTTGCGAACATGTGATGCATGTTTTAGTGTCGTTAATTTTGTTTTATCCCTTGTTTGCGCCACGATCATTTGCTTTTTTTATTTCAAGCGTTAGGGCTTTTGACTCGAGACCCGTGCTGCTGGCTTGAGCCGTCCTTAGCCGCTGGGGCATCAAGTGCCCTTGAACCAGGCAATCGGGTTCGAGGCCTTGGCCCCTTACTCGTCGTCTCAAAGCGATGATGTGTGCATGAGGGAGTCGGAACGCGAATCCTTTGCACAGGAGGCTGGACTCGACCCCTGACGAGATTGCGTTGTTCTCGCCGGGGCGTCGCTGTCCTGTGCTTGGGACTCGCGTGGTGTTGCCAACACACCCGCCGGGTGGAGCCCCCGAGTGGGGGGTCGGACCTAGCGGCTGCTCCCGTTTGCGTGATTTCGAAAAGGAAAGTAAAACCTATTTTGCATAAGTAAGAATAGGAACTTCAGAAAGAAAACTTAGGGATAGAAGCGACGTAGCTGTTCGATGTTCCATGCGTTCTTGATCTGCTAGCCTTCCAAGTCCATCAGCTTGTAGGTACCGGGTTGGAGCACCTCGAAGATGATGAAGGGCCCCTCCCAAGGTGGAGACAACTTGTGTCGGTCCTTGTTGTTTTGCACGAGTCGGAGGACGAGGTCACCCACGTTGAATGCCCGCCCGCGGATGCGTCATCCGTGGTACCGTTACAGTGCCTGCTGGTATTTTGTCGCGTGCAGAAGGGCGACCTCTCGATCCTCGTCGATTTGGCCGAGCGCGTCTTCAAGAAACCGTTTGTTGTTCTCTTCTTTGAAAGCTTGGACTCTGGGGGATCTGTACTCGAGGTCAGTCAGCAACACTGCCTCGGCCCCATATATCATGAAGAAAGGGTTGTGTCCGGTTGCGCGGCTCGGGGTCGTTCGGAAACTCCAGAGCACTGAAGGGAGTTCTTGCACCCACCGCCCGGCACAATCCTTTAATTTGATGAAGATTCTGGGCTTGAGTCCCTGGAGGATCATACCGTTGGCGCGCTCGACCTGCCCGTTCGTTGGGGGATGCGCCACGGCTGCCCAATCGACCCTGATGTTGTAGTCATCGCAAAACTCCAGGAACTTTTCCCGTGAACTGCATGCCGTTGTCCGTGATGATGGAGTTTGGCACTCCGAATCGCTGGACGATGTCTCGAAAGAAGGTCACCGCCTCGGTGGATCTTATTTTGGTGAGGGGTCAAGCCTCAATCCACTTCAAGAACTTGTCCACCGCTACGAGCAAGTGGGTGTAGCCCCCGGGTGCTTTTTTCAGAGGGCCAACCAAATCGAGCCCCCATATGGCGAAGGGCCATGTTAGGGGGATCGTTTGCAGCGCCTGCGCCGGCAGATGGGTTTGTCGCACGTAGAATTGGCACCCTTCGTAGGCGCGTACTATTTCCTCTGCGTCCCTGACTACCGTCGGCCAATAGAAACCGTGGCGGAAGGCATTGCTAAGTAGGCTCCCTCGTGGATGTCCCGCAACAACTGCTTCCCGTAGTCGAGGGGTATGCAGCATTGGAGGACGCCGGAATGTCCCTTTTTGAAGAGCTCTCCTCCCATGATGACGAACGACTTGTCTTGGCGAGTGATACGCCTTGTCTCGGTCAAGTTGGAAGGGAGTCGCTCCCCCAGTAGGTAGTCGAAGAAGGGTCGCATCCAGTCGTTCGGCGGAGGGTTGAGCTCTGGGTGGTCCCCGTCGTCCTCGTCCGTCGCAGCGATGACGAAGACGGCTTGGCTTTTTGCCATGACCGGAGGCTCGTCAGGGGTCGAACCCTGTCTCATCTCTAGCTGCGCGGCCTCAGCACCCGTGTGTTCGCCAGGAGGCTCCTTGATGGACGGCTTGTTGAGGTTGCTTGCGAAGACCCCGGACGGTACTGGCTCACGATTGGAGGCCAGCTTGGCCAGGATGTCGGCAGCCTCGTTCTGTAGTCGCGGCAAGTGCGAGATTTCAAAACCATCAAACTTTTCCTCGAGACGCCGTACCTCGGCGCAATACGCGGCCATCTTCGGGTTGACACAGTTCGACTCATTGCGGACTTGGTCCACGACGAGCTGTGAGTCTCGGTAGATTTCCAACCACTTGATGCCGAGCTCGATGGCGGCCTTGACGTCGTTAACCATAGCCTCGTACTCGGCAACGTTATGGGAGGCCGGAAAGTTGAGTCGGATAGCATACCTCATCTACACTCCTCTTTTTGTGAGAGAGCCGTCGAAGTACATCTTCCAGTACTCCTGGTCGATCGGGGTGGTTGGAAGCTGGACCTCAGTCCACTCGGCGATGAATTCCGTGAGCGCGTGTGACTTAATCGCGGTTTGGGGGATGAATTCGAGGTCCTGCCCCATGAGCTCGATTGCCCACTTCGCGATCTTTTTCGACGACTCCTTGTTTCTGAGCACTTCACCCAGAGGGAAAGTGGTCATGACAGCCACGTGGTGGGCGTCGAAATAATGTTGTAGCTTTCGCCTGGTGACGACGACCGTATAGAGCATTTTCTGGATTTGAATCCAACATGTTTTGGTATTGGACAGAACCTCACTTATGAAGTATACAGGCCGTTGCACCTTCAACGCGTGCCCAAGTTCATTCCATTCCATGACCAACACCATGCTCACCACCTGCGTCGTGGCAGAGATATAGAGCAAAAGCGTTTCCCCTGGGGTCAGGATCGGTAGATTGGTGAGGGCGGACTTGAGGCCATCCAATGCCTCTTGTGCTTCCGTCGTCCACTCGAAGGGGTCGGACTTCTTGAAAAGACAATACAAGGGTAGCCCTCGCTCGCCGAGTCGCGAAATGAATCGGCTGAGCACCGGAAGGTAGCCCATGACTCGCTGGACGCCCTTGACATTTTGGATCGGCCCCATCTTGAGGATGGTGTCGATCTTCTCAGGATTCGCTTCGATGCCCCGCTCGGACACACAGAAGCCGAGAAGCATGCCCTTGGGGACACGCATTTCTCCGGGTTCAACTTGACCCCGTTCCCCCTTAGCCTGTCGAAGACATTGGTGAGGTCGGACACCAAATCATTGGTGCGTTTGGACTTGACTACGATGTTGTCCACGTAAGCCTCTATGACCTCTCCAATGAGATCTCCGAAGCATTTTATCATGCAATGTTGGTAGGTCGCACCAGCGTTTTTGAGCCCGAAAGGCATGGTGATGTAGCAGTACGCACCGAAAGGGGTTATGAAAGACATAGTGAGTTGATCCAACTCTTTCATCGGGATCTGATGGTATCCCGAGTAAGCGTCGAGAAAACAGAGGGTTTCACACCCCGTCGTCGAGTCTACAATTTGGTTGATGCGCGGCAAAAGAAACGGGTCCTTCGGGCATGCCTTATTGAGATTCGTGTAGTCAACACACATCCTCCATTACCCATTTTTCTTACGTACTAGTACAGGATTAGCTAACCAGCCTGGATGATACACTTCTTTAATAAAGCCTGCTGCTAAGAGTTTAGCTATTTCCTCACCGATGGCTTTGTGCTTTTCCATGTAGAAGCGTCGGAGGTGTTGCTTGACAGGTCGGGAGCCCGGCTGGAGGCAGAGGGAGTGCTCGGCGACCTTCCTGGGGATGCCCGGCATGTTCGAGGGCTTCCACGCGAATATGTCTTGGTTGGCGCGGAGGAAGTCGGTGAGCGCGCTTTCCTATTTGTCGGAGAGCTTGGCCCCAATCATCACTACCTTGCTGTTGGGGTCGGATGGGTTGAGCGGGATCGGCTTGATGTCACTGTCGGGGTCGAAGGAGCCTGTCGTCTTCTTTGCATCCGGCGCATCGCTTTCCTCCACCTGGTTGATGGTCGGGAGGTCCTCCTTGTTGGCCAGTGCAGTTGCAAGGTTGCAGCTTTCAAGATCGACCTCGTATGCTCTCTGCACAGACGTGCTGACGGTGATGACTCCCTTGGGCCCCAGCATCTTGAGCTTGAGGTAGGTGTAGTTGGGGACGGCCATGAACTTGGCATAGCACGGCTGACCCAGAACGGCATGGTACGCGCCCGGGAAATCCGCAAGCTCAAAGGTGAGGGTCTCGGTGCGGAAGTTCTCGGGCTTGCCGAAGGTCACGGGGAGGTCGATCTGCCCAAGCGGGACCACCTGCCTCCTCGGGACAATCCCATGGAAGGGAGCCCCCGTGGGTCGGATCCGCTTGCGGTCCATGCCCATGGTGTCGAGGGTCTCAGCGTAGAGGATGTTAAGGCCGCCTCACCCGTCCATGAGCACCTTAGTGAGTCTCGTCGACGCGACGATGGGGTCGACCACCAATGGGTAACGTCCTGGCCGATGGACCCGATCAGGGTGGTCGGAGAGGTCGAAGGTGACCGCGGTGCTCGACCACTTGAGGAATTTCGGGGTCGCGGGCTCCGCGGCGTACACTTCCCACCGCTCCACCTTCTACGGGTGCTTGGGCAGGTAGGCATCAAGTCCTCCAAAGATCATGAGGATTGCGTTGGTCTCGGGGAATGGGCCTTCGGGTTCCTTGTCCCCTTCCCCGCCCTTGGGGTCGGACGACTTCGCGTTGTTCTTCTTGAATGCCCCGGTAAGGAACTTGCGCATGAGGCTGCAGTCCTTGTACAGGTGCTTCACAGGGAACGGATGGTTCGGGCATGGTCCCTCGAGCAGCTTCTCGAAGTGGTCGGTAGTGCCTTGATTGGTGGCTTTCTGCTTGGGCTTGCGCTGGACGACCGTGTCCACCCTCTTGGCTTTCCCAGCCGAACGCTCAAAGAGAGCTCCGACTGCATCCTCTCCCGAAGCATGGTTCGTGGCGATGTCCAGCAGCTCCTTGGTGGTTGATGGACACTTGCGTCCTAGCTTGTGGACCAGCGACTTGTTCCTGGTTTCGGTGAGGAACGCGCTGATGGAGTCAGCGTCGACGACGTTGGGGAGAGAGTTGCGCATCTGGGAGAAGCGTTGGATGTACTTCCGCAATGACTCGTCGGGCTTCTGCTTGCAACTGTGGAGGTCCCAGGAGTTCCCGGGGCGTTCGTACGTCCCCTGGAAGTTTCCCTCAAAGATCTCCTTGAGGTCCGCCCAGTGTTGGCGTTCCTTACGGTACAACGATATTTGGGTTAAAGAGTCTTGCTATGATATTACCAAATAGTCCACCACTAGCAATGAATGCTAGAGATGTCCTATTAGCATTCCCAGATAAGAAGATCCACAAGCGCACGGATAACCCGTTGTAGCATTCATCCAGGAGTATTTCGGGGTATCGTGATTTATATTCTCCCAAAAGAAGAAATGGTCAAGAGTAGTACTTATGCTCAAGAGATTACAATGATAGACAAACCCGCAGTCCAATGCAGGGGTAAGTGATAAAGATATATATATGAAGGATAGTGCGACACACAGAGGATTCCACTCTCAGATAAAGGCGAGAGGCAAGTCTAGGCAGAGGTTAAGCTAACTAACGGGTGCTACTCCTAATGTACAATACCAAATAGCATACGAGGATTCTACCTACGTCAGGCTTACACTAGTGTTGGGATTCTCCCAGGAGAAAGCCCAGCACCGGGTGTAACACGAAGAGAAAGCGAGAGAGATGAAGGGAGGCTTCGTGTAAGTAAATAGGAACACTTAACACGAAGCCTAAATCATTGTATTAACAGTCATGTCATACAACAAAGAACCGACCCCCTCTCCAGTGCACGGGAGGGGGTATTTATACCACGATTAGGGATTACAAATTGATACCTAAACTACCCCTGATCATGGAGAATAATGCACAGAATATTCGGTACAATAATGTCCGGAGGGCACAATCGTCTTCTGCCATCTTCTTGACGAGGGGTCGCCAGAAACCCTAGTTGCCGACGTACTTATCCTTCCCGCCGCTCCGGGCCCACCTGTGGATCTCCGGGCAGGTGTGAAGCGCCTCGCCGGCCTTTTCCCGAGGCCATCTGCCCCGTGAGCGGACACGGGCCTTCGGGCTTCCGTCAATGCCGGGGCCGCGGGCCTTCGGGCGTCCGTCAATGTAGCATCCCGCCTCAAATCAATGAGGGGTTAGCTAACCAGGATCTTAATCGGGGAATACTTGGCGAAGCAAGTATGCATAGACCACACACATAAGCATAAATAAAAAAATCTTACAATAAGTTCAGTTATTGCATTGGTTCCATAATTAACATAAGATTTCCATTTTGAAGTTCGATTTATTTTACATAAAAGGAGTTCGAAATTCGATTACAAACACGAGCGGAAGCGAAACACACGACGATACATATATACAATGAAACCATGTCCGGCCCGTAGACACGATCTCACTCACCTTGCTCCAGGCTGGGAGAAGAGGGAACCCACTCAATGGACCAGTCCTTGGGCGGTTCACCCTCCCACACTATTTTACCACAGCACCCGCAGAAATTGCAATCAGGGATACCAGCAGTAAAGTTTTAAACATCGAAACCCTGAGCAACTAATACTCAGCAAGTCTTACCCGTCAAATTGGCCAACTAAGACCGACTTCTAATATGCAGGGGGTTGACCAGGGGTAAAGCTTAATTGCAAAAACGGCACTAATAATAGATCCTTATTTTCATATTTTAGCCAGATTAAAAGGGTTCTTGCATAAATATAATTATTAGCAACCTAACTAAGCAATACATGGTTGCAATACAATTAATTGAAGTACAACATCATATAAACATAATCATGTGCACTTCTTACTACGATGTGACGCAGTGAACAAGTGGTACTCAATAACCGCGAGGGACGGCGATTCGAATCGATTTACACCTGCAGGCGAAACCCGAGATACACGACGCACGCTACTCGAAAGAGTCACGCACGGCAACCGTTCACAAGGTACCATAAAGTCGAGCCGCTTAACACCTCTCCCGAGTACACGTCTCCCCACGCGATAGCCATGCCTGGTCTAACCGTGGTTCACCCGGGCACCCTCCCTTCAAACACAGTCCCAAATTCCACCATAACCATCTTCATCACCAAAAGAGAGGTGGGTTCACGTCCAACAATATAGCATCGAGCTACTAAGTTTACTAGTTCCCATTCTCCTAGCATGCATCCGGTACTCTTCAAACTTGCTCAGCGGGGCCACAACGAACGGTCCTCAACCAACACAAACGGGGCTATGGCGAACAAGGTGAGCCTTGTCACCTCCACCTACACATGAACTTCCCCGTTCGGTCTCAAATTCATTAACATCATCATGTGAGAACATAAAGTAAATCCGACCCCACTTACACCGAGCGGTCTCCATACCACTCGATATTCTACCGACGACACTACTTTATTAAGCATAGCAAACTAACGAGTGGTAGAACGTAAATTTACCAAACCCATAGGAATATCTGGAGATACATGCAACTAGGTTTTCAATCAAGTCCTATACGTAATGCACATTTCACGACTCGAAATACACGTGAGAAAGTATAAAACTTTGTAAATATGGGAGTGTACCGGGGCTTGCCTTGGGGCTGGTGGTTAGCACACTCAAGCACGTTCAGGTCAGCGCCGGTCTCCTCGGCCACGATCTCCAAGTCCTCGAGTCCGGCGTCGGTTCCTAAATGAATGCAACAATATAAACACAATCAAGATAGTTCATGGAACTTCCTTGACAAAATGACATGGTGATGTTATGATGCAAAGGCAACACGCTGGCAGGGCCATTCATCAAGTTTTTGTAGTTTGGTCCCAAGTGATTTATACAATTACTTTGGATTTAGGAATTTCCTTACGCGTAAAAGAGATCCTCTTCTAAAATCTTTAAAAAGGGTTCTGGAAGATCTAAAATTACATTGGTATTTTTATTTAGCATCTTCATACTAGGTACAGTAACATATCCAAAATTTGGTGCAAAAAGGTGCAGGAATAAAATCAATAAAAAGATTTTCCTAGCAACTGCAAAATGCAATTACTCCTAAACGAAGATGCATTTCAAGATACCACTTGGTGGGATGTTCAGTGAACCTATTAGGAGTGTGCATGCCAAAATTCAGAATTTTTGCACTTACAGATCTTTTTATAGAATTTATTTCCTGATTCTCTTCTTTGAATTTTATAAAATTAACTGAGAAGAATTCAGATGTTCATGTTGTACCACTGGATAGGTCTCATTTCTAGGATTCCAGAACATTTGAGTTTACATTTTTACGATTTTTCTACGAATTTCTATCGAATTTAGAAGTTTGGCCGAAATCTGAGAAAATCAGATAAAAAGAAAAAGGGGAAAACTGTAGCAGTGCCAGTGGTGCGCGCGACGCCGGCGATGGCAACGAGCGTGTTCCGGCTAATCGACGGCGAGCCTCACGCGATGGTCAACGGCATCGTGTAGAGGGCAACGAGGCGACTCCAACGCATCTAGGTGGGCACGTGCGCGCGGCCGGGAAGATGGTCGGCGGCGACGGCGGCGGCGGCGAGCGGCGGCGCGACGCGTTCCGGCGAGAGGAGGCAGCGAGGGGGAAAGTTAGGGCGCGCATGAGCTTCACGGGGTGATGGAGATGCTCACCGTAGCACGTATGCACGTGGAGGGAGGCCGGAGTGGGGACTTCGTCGAAGTGGCGGCGCGGTCCGGTGAACGGCGGCGGGGAAGAAGATGATTTCCGGCGGTTCCACTGCGCGAAAGGCGACGATGTCAGCACGGGGGTGTGCGCAGGTGAGGGGTGCATCACCCAAAGCATGGAATCAAGAAGAGGCTCACCGAGATGACCGAATTTCGCGATGAGCTCGACGACGGTCAACCGGCGGCCATGAGCGGACTTCGCGTCGATTCTCGCTGCAGAGTGGGGGAACCCGGAGTTTGTGTTGCGTTTGAGGTTGAGGGGCTCCTAGCACATCTTTTCGCTGTTGGGCTCAGGGCGGGAAGTGCAGCGGAGCGGCGGCGCGGCGGTGAGCTTGAAGCGGCGGCAATGGCGGCTCGGCTGCTCCGTGCGCTCGCTGCGAGGGAAAGGACGGGAGGACAGCTGCGGGTTGGGCGACGGCCAGGAAAGGGGTTGAACGAGTCGTCGACGCTGTGCTGCGCTGACGGCGGCCACAGTTCGCCGGAATGGGCAGCGGCTGAGGATCGACGGCGAGGTCGACACATGTCGCTACAGTACCGTTTTCGAATTTTCATTTGAATTTTGCACGTGCTGAACTGATTTGATTGAAACCAAACTTTACTGTGCTCCAAAAAATCTGATAAAATCAGTTCTGGAAGATTTCAGTGAGATGAACATTTTTCCTTATTACAACTTTTGCTAATTCGATTTAGATTTTGAATTAAAATTCAATTAAGTCAGATTTTGAATAAAGATCTTTGATTTATTTGAGCCCATTTCTTTTTGTAGAAAAATCCACAAAATTCTCCAAACATTTCTCCTTGGCCATGGATGTCAAGGAAATTTTCAAATGGGCCCACTAGTATACAAAATTTTGAATTTGTAGTTCAAGTTCATATTTGACCATTTTCAAATGATTTGCTTTTAAACATCTTTTCTTAAAGTGTTCAATTTAGCATTTGTGATCAAAAAGCACTAATCACAAGATTGGGGTCTTCATTAGAGTGAGATGTTACAGTCAACGCCCTTCGTACCCAGTATCAAGTCCTGCGAGGGGAAGGCACAGGCAACAACACGAAGGGTTAATAGTTAGCATACTGAAGACCTTCGGGTTAGAGGAGCAAGGTTTTCCGGGTTCGAAGACAACTCCGCGGATCCCCAACAGTAGCCCCTCGTGGGCGAGGTTCAACGCCGATGAGCCGAACCCTCGAAGAATAATCGGATGCGATCGGAGTCGAACCCGAAAAAACTTCCCTCGCTCATTGGGGTTGATACTGGTTGCGTAGCGCGAGGATGATTTTGAATTTCCCGAAGGCCAATGACGTGGCGGCTGGTACAGTCGCGGTAAAAAAGGGAATCTTATCCGCTCCCGCGGGTTTCGAGGGCGCATTAACTGCCTGGGTTTTTACCCCCCTATATCAGGAGGGGAGGGGGCAGGTCATTTTCCGCGCTCACCTCTCACTTTTGTTTGGTCTTCGGGCTTTCACTGTTGTGTTTGCGGTTGCTGTTTGTTTCATCTTTGTGTGTTGTTTGGCTTGGTCTTCGGCGTCGCCTTAAGGTGCGTTAACGGCTGCCCTTCGGCTTTTTGTATTGGCGGACTTCGCTGAAATTTTCTCGCTGTGTGGTTTATCTTCTTATAGGCTTTGGGTGTTGCTGATGGCGAGGACCAAGAAGACCGCGAGTCTCGTCACTGAAGAGCCGGTGATGTCCGGCGAAGAGGCGGCTTTTAGCCAGGAGGGGGCTCTGTCCCTTGATGGTGATGGATCGGAGGAATTGCTGGACTCAATGCCTCGAGCCGAAGTCGCTCGACGTGACCCAGAAGATTTCTCCGGGGGACACGGTCCTGAGACCCCGAAGACCATTGCGGGCGGTGATTCTAGAGGCCAGAAGGCTCTGGAAGGCATTCCGGTTGAGAATCCCTCGACGGAAGACGCGGACGTTTCGGCTCTGCTTAAAGGTAAGGATCTTGTGGGTAACAGGGATTATGAGAATTATACCGAGAGTGCTTATGCTGGGGACTTCGGGAGGAAGCGCTTTAAGGCCAGCGTCGACGCTGGATCTTCGGCTTGCAGAGGGGCAGGGTACTTCTGGTGATAGGTGTTGCTCGAGGGTTACTGATTCTCGGATTCGTGCGCCTGCAGTTATCGACAAGACATATCGTTTGAACCGCTCTCGGGTTGACAAAGATGAGCTCGCTAGGTATGTTGAGAGGGGGTACTTCAAAGAAGGAAGGGCCCGCTATGGCGATGAGGAAATTCCGGAGCCCAGACCGAATGAGGCAGTCGTCTTTCGGGATTTTTTTCGGGAAGTTTTTCCGGGTTCGGCTCCGATCGCATCCGATTATTCTTCGAGGGTTTGGCTCATCGGCGTTGAATCTCGCCCACGAGGGGCTACTGTTGGGGATCCGCGGAGTTGTCTTCGAACCTGGAAAACCTTGCTCCTCTAACCCGAAGGTCTTCAGTATGCTAACTATTAACCCTTCGTGTTGTTGCCTGTGCCTTCCCCTCGCAGGACTTGATACTGGGTACGAAGGGCGTTGACGGACGCCCGAAGGCCCGCGGCCCCGGCATTGACGGAAGCCTGAAGGCCCGTGTCCACTCAAGGGCAGAAGGCCTCGGGAAAAGGCCGGCAAGGCGCTTCACACCTGCCCGGAGATCCACAGGTGGGCCCGGAGCGGCGGGAAGGATAAGTACGTCGGCAACTAGGGTTTCTGGCGACCCCTCGTCAAGAAGATGGCAGAAGACGATTGTGCCCTCCGGACATTATTGTACCGAATATTCTGTGCATTATTCTCCATGATCAGGGGTAGTTTAGGTATCAATTTGTAATCCCTGATCGTGGTATAAATACCCCCTCCCGTGCACTGGAGAGGGGGTCGGTTCTTTGTTGTATGACATGACTGTTAATACAATGATTTAGGCTTCAGTGTTAAGTGTTCCTATTTACTTACACGAAGCCTCCCTTCATCTCTCTCGCTTTCTCTTCGTGTTACACCGGTGTTGGGCTTTCTCCTGGGAGAATCCCAACACTAGTGTAAGCCTGACGTAGGTAGAATCCTCGTATGCTATTTGGTATTGTACATTAGGAGTAGCACCTGTTAGTTAGCTTAACCTCTGCCTAGACTTGCCTCTCGCCTTTATCTGAGAGTGGAATCCTCTGTGTGTCACACTATCCTTCATATATATATCTTTATCACTTACCCCTGCATTGGACTGCAGGTTTGTCTATCATTGTAATCTCTTGAGCATAAGTACTACTCTTGACCATTTCTTCTTTTGGGAGAATATAAATCACGATACCCCGGAATACTCCTGGATGAATGCTACAACGGGTTATCCGTGCGCTTGTGGATCTTCTTATCTGGGAATGCTGATAGGACATCTCTAGCATTCATTGCTAGTGGTGGACTATTTGGTAATATCATAGCAAGACTCTTTAACCCAAATATCGTTGTATAGACGAAGACTACAGCCAGTTCGACGAAACACGAAGGCTCAATCATGATCACCCAGAGACTAGCAATGCTCAGGAAGAGCGAGAATATAGAGCCCTCCTTAAGCTGCAGAAACAGTTGAAAAGGCTCTGGGAAATACGAAGCGCCCGTCTCGAAGAAGCTAATCAACACTCAAAAACAAGACTCCAAACCAGAATTGAAGAAACGAGGGCCTCAATCGCACAACTCGAAGAAGAATTGCTGGAAATGCAAGAGCAAGAAACCGAACCGCAAGAGCAACCTACCCGAAGGGTAACAAGACCAAACACCAACGCCTCAAGACCCGAAGGGATAATCAGCAAGTTTGACAAAAATTCACCACTGTCCGAAGGCATTCAGCTCACGCGATGGCCCACTTCTTACAAACCAATACCCCTCCCGAGGTACAATGGCCGCTTCGACCCAAGGCAATTTCTCATGAGTTACGAAGCTGCAATATCCTCCACTGGCGGAAACGACATCGTTCTAGCCAAAAAGCTCATCACTGCACTCGAAGGCCCAGCGTTGGATTGGTACTCCACCCTTCGCCCAGGCACAATATATTCGTGGGAGAATCTAAGGGACAAGTTAACTCAAAACTTTCAAGGCTTCCTACGCAAAACTGTCTCAGCTCAAGAGATGCGAGCTTGCGTCCAAGGAGAGCGGGAGCCCCTTCAAGATTATTTCGAAGATTCGTAGAACTGAGGTCTCAGGCCCCAGAAGTAGAAGACAGCTCCGCAATTGATGCAGCAATCACGGGGCTTCGAGCCGGACCCTGTTCAACACATCTGACAATGAACACCCCAGCAACAATCGGAGACCTGTACGCAGAACTAGAAAAATACAGCAAAGCCGACAATGACTATCGAAGGCGAAAAGCAGCAGAAAACAGCCAAAAGTAAGTGGCGAAGTCAAACAACCAACGAAGCCAACAAGACTGGAACACCTCGAGAAGGCGAAGCAAGGATGAACAACAAGCTCAGTACATCAACCAGATTAACAGCCAAAAGACAGAAACACCTTCGGAGTCCAACAATCACAGAGGGGGGAAGAAACGGAAGAGGAAGAGGACGAGGCAAAGGGAGAAACCAAGAACCTCGCAAACCATATTGCATTTTCCATGGACCAGATCAAGGTCACACCTTAAAAGAATGTCCCAAAACTAAAACAGTCCTAGAAAGAATGAAGACGAAAGAGCAACCCGCAGCCCCACCACGAGTTATCAACACCACCTCCGGAAACTCCAACTGGCAACCATCTCCACAATATAATCCGGCATATCCGCAGCTAACCCCAATTTACCATCAACATTATCAAGGCATAATGCCTCAGCCTTCGAGTTTCCAGCCAAACAATTTCTCGCCAATGCCTCAAGTGAACCACATCCCGAAGATGCTACCACCACCTTCGCCAAGTTATACACCACGAGCAGAGCTACCACCACCACCGCCCATGGCAAGCATTCCACCGAAGACCGAGTCAAGTCATCAAACATTTGCAGATCCACTGCCATCCTACGGCACCATACTCCCAATTATCGGAGGGTCCTCAACGGACTTCGAGTCAAAGAGACAACGAAGAGAATATTTTAGAGTAGTAAACACAATCTTTAATGCAGCTCCAGTCAGAAAGACAAAATGGTCTCACGTGCCAATCACTTTCACCGAAGAAGACCTATCATGTTGTGAACTCAAGATATACCCGCACAATGACGCCATGGTCATCAAAACAAACATCTACGGATGGGATGTCACCAAAATACTGGTCGACAATGGGGCTTCATTGGATATCCTTTTCGCCAGCACTTTCGATCGTCTAAAACTAGACAGGAAACTCCTTGAACCTACGGACACACCTTTGTATGGCTTCGGAGGAAAAAGAATCTACCCCCTCGGCAAAATCTCACTGCCAGTGTCCTTCGGAGATATGTCAAACCCCAGAACAGAACATGTAACATTCGATGTGGTGGAAATGAACTACCCATACAACGCCATCTTCGGCAGAGGTGTTATCAACACCTTCGATATTGTCATCAGGAACTCATTCTTAGTCATGAAAATGCCTTCGCCGAAGGGAGTCATCACAGTCTTCAGAGATCAGCAAGAAGCAAGAAACATCGAGAAGGGAGTAACTCCTGGGCAAAAGAATGTATACGTCGTAAGCGAAGATCCAGACAAAAAAGAAAGGTACAAGCACCTAGTACCGGAAAAGTTACTCGACAAAGAAGACCCACGAATCACCCAGAAGGATGGAACAAAAAGAGTACTGCTCGACAACCTTATCCTTGATCAAGCAGTCATAATAAGTGATCTCCTCCCGAAGAACGAAGAAGATGAACTAGTAGAACTACTCCGCAAAAACAAAGACGTCTTCGCGTGGTCATCAATAGACCTGTAGGGCGTAAGCAGGCAAACGATCGAGCATAAGCTGGACATTGATCCAAAAATCAAACCGAAGAAGCAGAAGCTAAGAAAAATGTCAGACGACAGAGTCGCAGCCGTAAAAGCCGAAGTCCAAAGGCTCCTCGACGCCGGGGTCATCAGAGAAGTTAAGTATCCCACCTGGTTAGCAAACACGGTTCCGGTGAAGAAGAAGAACGGGAAATGGAGAATGTGTGTAGACTTCACCGACCTAAACAAAGCATGCCCAAAAGATGATTTTCCTCTACCTCGCATCGACAAGATAGTAGATGCCGCAGCCGAAGCCGAATTGCTTTCCCTGCTGGACTGTTTCTCCGGATATCATCAAATATTCATGAGAAAAGAAGACGAAGAAAAAACAAGTTTCATCACACCCTTCGGAACCTTTTATTTTGTAAGAATGCCCGAAGGATTGAAAAACGCAGGGCCAACCTTCTGCAGAATGACTACCGAAGTACTGCAAGAAATGGAAGGAACAATCGTACTCGTATACAGTCGACGATATCGTCGTAAAAAGTGATAAGCGAAGTGACCATATATCTCACTTAGCCCAGACCTTCGCCAAGTTCAGACAAGCAAACCTCAAGCTAAACCCAGAGAAGTGCGTCTTCGGAGTGTCCAAGGGCAAAGTACTCGGCTGTCTGGTTTCCATCAAGGGTATAGAAGCTAACCCCGACAAGATAGACGCCATCCTCAACATGAAAGAGCCCACTTCCATCAAAGACATGCAAAAACTCACCGGAAGAATCGCAGCGCTCAACAGATTCATCTCAAGATCAGCCGAAAGAAGTCTCCCATTCTTCCAAGTGTTAAAAGGCTGCGGAAAATTCGAATGGGGAGAAAATCAAAGAAAAGCCTTCGCTGAACTAAAAAAGTATCTGAAGGAAATGACAGCTTTCGCCAGCCCGAAGGCAAAAGAAATCCTGTACCTGTATGTCGCCGCATCTCACAGAGCGGTGAGCGCAGCTCTGGTCCAATCCCAAACGAAGACAAACGACAAGGGAGTCGAAGTAAAGATACAAGTCCCAGTCTATTATGTCTCTGAAGCTTTATCCGGATCAAAACTATTCTACTCAGAGCTAGAAAAAATTGCCTACGCAGTCGTCATGGCTTCAAGAAAACTGAGACACTATTTCGAAGCTCACACAATTAAAGTGCTTACAAATCAGCCCTTGTCAGAAATGTTTGGTAACAGAGAAGCTTCGGGAAGAATCTCCAAATGGGCAGCAGAACTATCCGAACACGTAGTCGACTTTGAAAGCCGAAGCGCAATCAATGGGCAAATCCTCGCAGATTTTATCGCAGACTGGACTGAGCCCAACTCCTACACCGAAGGCCCAGTCTTCGAGCAACCTTGGCAGATCAGATGCGACAGAGCATGGGGTCACCTAGGGGCTGGGGCTTCGGCAATACTCATCTCCCCTTCAGGCATCAAACTGAGATACGCAGTCAGACTTGAATTCAGCAAAGAAACTGACAAGTGCACAAAGAACATTGCAGAATACGAAGCAGTATTGCTAGCGCTGAGAAAACTAAGAGCATTGGGCATCCTTAACTTCGTCATCCATACCGACTCCAAAGTAATCCAGAGCCACATTGACAAAATGTTCACGGCCCGAGACCCAGAGCTGATCAAGTACCTGGAGTTGATCCGAAGCACCGAGAAACATTTCAGAGGTTACTCTTGCGTCCATCTTGAACGAAGCGACAACCATGAAGTAGACGCTTTAGCAAGAGCAGCTTCGAGAAAAGAACCCCTGCCGCCAGACGTTTTCTTCGAAACATTAACCTCGCCATCTATAAAGACGCCTGAAAAGGAAATCAATCTCGTAAATGTCATACAGAGCGAGGACTGGAGGTCACCGATAATGGCCTACCTTCGGGATTACTATGAACCACTTGACGAAACCGAAGAAAAGAGAATGAAAGCAAGAGCAAGAAACTATATTATACTCAACGATCAGCTATACAGAACCAGCATCAGCAAACCCTTGCTCAAGTGCATAAGCCGCGAAGAAGGCAAACAAGTCCTCCATGACATTCATGAAGGAATCTGCGGAGCCCACGCCGGAATAAAATCAATCTGTGCCAAAGCCCTTCGCCAGGGATTCTTTTGGCCCACTGCGTTCACAGACGCCAAAGACCTAGTCAGAAAATGTGAAGCCTGTCAAAAGTTCGCGAACAAACCCTCCGGCATTTCCCAACTGACTCAAGTAATCCAACCATCCTGGCCCCTCCAAAGATGGGGTATCGACATTGTCGGCCTGCCCGCAGCCCAAGGAAACTATACCTTTGCAGTAGTCGCTCTGGAATATTTCACAAAATGGATCGAAGCAAAACCAATCGTCAACATCACAGCACCAACCATACGCAAGTTCTTTTGGCAAAACATAGTATGCCGCTTCGGGGTACCTCAGGAAATAACAGTTGACAATGGTAAGCAGTTCAACAACCACGAGTTCAAGGAGTACTGCCGAAGCATCGGAACAACCGCGCGCTTTGCCTCCGTTTACCACCCGGAGTCAAACGGAGCTGTCGAGAACGCAAATAAGCAAATCTTCAATGGAGTCAAAAAATGCCTTCTCGACCAGAAAAAAGGAAAATGGGCAGACGAGCTGCCGAAGATCATCTGGTCCCATAATACCTCAGAATCAAGAGCAACAAAATTCTCCCCTTTCAAGCTACTCTTCGGAGATGAAGCCATGACCCCCGAAGAGATAAAATACAAAGGCCCAAGAGCCGAAGCACATGAGGTAAATCCCGAAGACATAGCAACATCAAAAGACATGATAGAGATGGACAGAGTCAGCGCCATCCAAAACCTGGAAAGCTATCAAGCCGAAACAAAAAACTGGAGAGACCGCAAGGTGATAAGCAGATCCTTCTCACCAGGAGACCTAGTACTTCTCCGGAGCCCAAAAATTGAGGGCAAGGGAAAACTAGAGCCAAAATGGCAAGGACCTTACATCATCACCAAGAGCAACAGGCCCGGAGCCTATCATCTCAGCGACCAAGAGGGAAATGAACTCCCGCATCCATGGAATGCGGACAACCTCAAGAGATACTTCGCATAGCAAATGTACCATGGCTTCGCGAAAATATAAGCGAAGTCTTTTCCTTTTACTTTTGTCATAGCCTAGATTTAAATTTCGCAACCAAGGGCTCATACTCTTTTCCTCACAGGGGAACCCCATCCAGGGGGTGAGGTTTTTAACGAGGTGAGATCCAATGTAATCCCTGCAAATCAATGCAGCTCCTTTCCCCTATGTCTCTCAAGCTTCATAACTTCGATGCAAACTCCTTCGAGAGTTTGCCATATCTCATGGGCAAAAATGCCCGAAGCGTAAACCTACGCTCTCATGCAAAAACGCGTATCTCTCCGGCTTATCAGGGTAAAAAATCCCAAGCCATTCCTCAAGCAGGAAAAATCACAATCGCCCAGTAAGGCGAGAACATTCTTCGAGAAGAATGAATGGCCTAAGTGGCACAAAAGCTTTTGGCATGCAATAATGCGCCTTATGACTGCATAGGACAGCAAACACGAAGAATCAATCTCATCGCAAACAGTAGCCCACATTATAGCTAACACAGTTCCACCACTACCAACTGTACCCACAGTAAAGGCCATCTGACTCTTCGGCACCGCGAAGGGAAGCAACAAGCCCTATATAAACCATACTTCACGAAACAAAATAGCAAAGCACACCACCAGCACCCGCAAAATCAAAACTTAGAGCAAAGGCTAGAGGTCCAACAACACCAAGAAGATCCAGAGCCTCTGGCGGTAATTCCGCCAAACAAAGAAGCCCTACCAGAATTCATCAACATCTCTTCAGGCGAAGAAGAAGAAGGGCGCCCAAGAAGGAGGTATTTGCCCAACAATCTGCAACCCTGGGAACCAGCTAACACCGGAGTCGCAAGCAGGACCAGGAGCCGCACCCGTAGAAACGAGAAGTAAACCAAACTACGGTTGTAACGGCTCATCTCCCAGATTAATAAAAAGGGAAGTTTTTCCGAAGCAAAAGGCTTCGCGTCAGCAACCTCGCCCTCGTTTGCTAGGGGGGAGGGAAGTTTTTTCGAAGCAAAAGGCTTCGCGTTTAGCAACCTTGCCCTCGTTTGCTAGGGCGGAGGGAAGTTTTTTCGAAACAAAAGGCTTCACGTTTAGCAACCTCGCCCTCGTTTGCTAGGGCGGAGGGAAGTTTTTTCGAAGCAAAAGGCTTCGCGTTTAGCAACCTCGCCCTCGTTTGCTAGGGCGGAGGGAAGTTTTTTCGAAGCAAAAGGCTTCGCGTTTAGCAACCTCGCCCTCGTTTGCTAGGGCGAAGGGAAGCTTTTTCGAAGCAAAAGGCTTCGCGCTTAGCAAACTCGCCCTCGTTTGCTCGGGGGGAGGGAAGTTTTTCCGAAGCAAAAGGCTTCGCGTTTAGCAACCTCGCCCTCGTTTGCTAGGGGGGAGGGAAGTTTTTCCGAAGCAAAAGGCTTCGCGTTTAGCAACCTCGCCCTCGTTTGCTAGGGCGGAGGGAAGTTTTTTCGAAGCAAAAGGCTTCGCGTTTAGCAACCTCGCCCTCGTTTGCTAGGGCGGAGGGAAGTTTTTTCAAAGCAAAAGGTTTCGCGTTTAGCAACCTCGCCCTCGTTTGCTAGGGCGGAGGGAAGTTTTTCCGAAGCAAAAGGCTTCGCGTCAGCAACCTCGCCCTCGTTTTCCAGGGAGGAGGGAAGTTTTTCCGAAGACTCGTGATTAACACCAATTTCCAACCGTAACAAACAACTAGGGGACGTAACAACCAACACTTAGTCAAGCCTAATGCACGAAAATGAAAACAGAAATTTAAAGTTCAAGAAACATCCCAGGGAACCCATCCTTGCGGTTGTCGTCATACACCCACGGAACGTCGTAAATCTCCTCAACTCCCGAAGCCTCGGTCTTCGAGATAACCAGCGGAGGCCCGCGGACCGCCCGACGTCCACCCCTCTGAAATAACTGAGTCACCTCGGCCCGAGCGCCAAAGTACTTATCGAAAACGTAACTCCAGAAGCGACCAAGATCATCGTTTCCAAGGGTCTTCGTAACCAAACGATAAGCAGCTCGCGTAGCACAAATTCTACCATTCTGGTAGCATAAAGGTTCAACAGCAGCCTCCTCTTCGGAGACCTGCACACAACACCGTGTCTTCGCATCACGACATGTTTTAAATTACAAGACAAAATAAAAAAAAAATCCAGCCACCCCGAAGATCTAAGCGCCTTGACTTGCATCAACCTTCGCGGTGAGGTCCAGCGGGTCAGCAGAGCCAGACTGAGCAGCAGAAGAAGCTTCGGCAGCAGCGGCACCCTTGGCTTTCTTTGCCCTCACTTGCTCGTCGGCCGAAGAAGGATTTGAAGACGAAACAGGGCCTCCAGCTTCCTTCCTCTTTTTTTCCCTGGTCTACAAGGAACCGAGGATTACTTAACTCTGTAAAAGAAACCCCCGAAGAAAATGCGTGTTCGAAGCCATTACCTCCTTCGCGCGAGAAACAGCGCTAGCGCAGGTGGCTGCAGAGCCGTGCTTACTCCAATAAAACCTCCAAAAGTGTTTTGCAATGACACCAACGCGCTTGTCGGCAGTATTGGGGTCCGCACCCTCTATGGCTTCGGGAGGGATAGTGGACATGCCGAGCTCATGGAAGTCATTAACCTGCCTCTTCTCGAGGATGTCCAGAAGAGCATAAAGACAGGTTTTAGCGCCATGATCGCACATGTTGTTCACCAACCCGGGCATGACCTGGAACTCCTTCTCAACCCAAGCCAGTACTGACCGGAGGTTCAGTTCGTCTCCGGTGGGAAGTGGTCAAGGCTGATGACCGTAGCGAGCAAGAAGCTCCGAGTAGGATCGGTACAAGCCCGAAGCCCCTGACCTTAACTGTTCGGCCTCGGCCTTCATAGTCTCTTCCAGAGCGGCCCTCCTGTCCTCCACCTTTTCGAGCGCCGCCACGTGCTTCCTTTCAGCGTCCCTCTTGTAAGCAGCCAAGGAGTCCGTCTTTTCCTGGAGATCCTTCTTCAAGCGTGCGATCTCCTCCTCGAAGCTAGCCTTCATCGCCTCCCAGCAGTTTTTCTCTTCGCGAAGTGCAGCGAGTTCAGGGGAGACCGCTCCGGAGCCTGCCTTGGTTTCCAGCTTCCTTCGAAGCACTTGAGACGCCTGTGTGATCTGATACAAAAATGAAGCATAAGAAATGCCTCATTGGTCATCAAAACAGACGAAGTAAAAACCTTCAAAATTACCATCTGGCCTTGCCGAAGCAGCAGATCTGCAAGGTTGGGAGCGGAATTCGCCTCCAGTGTAGTCCGAAGCTCTGCGCGAGGGAAGTTTACGTAAGAACAAAAATGTAAGTCAAAAAAGCAACGTGAAGAAAGCTAAAGCCACAAGACTAAGACCTTCGGGATCGTACTCCCTCAGACCACTCATCATCGCCAGCAAAACATCGAGAGAGTTATCATCATTCGTAGGGCCATGCGAGCTCTCCGCATCAGAGCTCGAATCAGAATCATCACCCGAAGACGACGAATCCTCAGAGCTTTCTGAACCCCCCAAACTACTCGTGTCTTCGAAGCGCTCCAAGCCGGGTGAGCCCAGCACATCTTCCAAAGCCATGTCCTCGGCGCTTTGGCCCTGCGCCACTCCAACCGTTTCCTCGACGTCAACTCGAAGGCTGCTTGCGCCATCTAGCAACTCCTCCGTATCAGACAAATCAATCACGGGAACTCCGTCCCGGTCTTCGGAGAGCACCACCAACCCAGGGGAACCAGGCGCGTTCCCAGAACCGATCGTTCCGATGCCGCCAGCCACAGACTCGTCATCGCCACGGGAACCCGAAGAAAATTCAGTCTGTCCCGAAGCCAAGGGAGCACTTGACCCACCACGACTAGCATCTGAGCCACCAAAACCCTTCGGGCCTCGTGTCACCACCCTCTTGCGCTTCCGGCGCTCAGCGAGCACAGTGCTCGTCGTAGCGACAGCACTGGCCTTCTGCGGGCGCGAAGCGGCACGAGCTCGACCTCGCCCAGCAGCCGATCCCGAAGACCCAGCGCCAGCAGTGGCAGCTTCAGGCTTCTTTTCCCAGCCTTTCATCTTGATGTAGCAAGTGGTAAAGATCTCAGGCGTCTCCCCTTTCTTAAGCCGTTTTTTGCCCGAAGGCACAGCATGATTGCCATAGCTGAGCTTCAACGAATCGAAGATCCGATTGATTCGATGCCCCGGGAGCAAACCGTTCTGCACGTCATACTCTTCGGCGGCGCTGAAAGGGTCACACAGCAGATTAGCACATTCCTCGACCATTTCAATGAACTGTAGGGGCCAAAGACCTTCGGGCCTTTTGAGCCCGCTGAACTTCGGGCGATGGTATTTGAGCTTGCGCCCAGGTAGCTTCACCATCTCGGTACCATCCGGCCTCCAGCCACCCTCTATGGGCCAAATGCCAGCAGCGATAAATTCCTCAACGGCGGTGCGGCCGCTGATGATCTTGCAGGCCTTCTTGAAAGCTTCGCAACAAGGCTGGAAAGTATTGCCGCGACCGGTGAAGTCAGGAGAAAAAATAGGCTCCGCCGAAACCAGTGAACTGGCCAACGGAAAGCAAACTGACCCATCATCATTTTCCCCTTCGGGCACCTCCGCATAGAACTAGTAATCCACCCAGTCATTGTCCCAGCGGTTCCTCAAAGCAGAAACAAGGGCAACCTTCTCGAGCTTCGATCTCTTGCCGAAGCTCCGTGGCTGGAAAGTACAGACCCCATACTGAAGATGAAGAACATCATTATTGTAGTAGACCTTCTTGTTCTGCAGATGACAGCTGTAGAAACGCAAAATGGCCTCATAGTTAACCTTCGCGTTGAACGTCCTCACAGCCCAGATGAACTTAGACAGCTGCACGAAGGCGTTCGGCGTCAAATGATGTATCTGAATGCCGTACGCTCCGAGCACTCGTTGGAGTATGAAAAGAGCGGGAAGTCGAAACCCGGCCTCGAAAAAATCCCGAAAGACGACTGCCTCATTCGGTCTGGGCTCCGGAATTTCCTCATCGCCAGGATAGCGGGCCCTTCCTTCTTTGAAGTACCCCCTCTCAACATACCTAGCGAGCTCATCTTTGTCAACCCGAGAGCGGTTCAAACGATATGTCTTGTCGATAACTGCAGGCGCACGAATCCGAGAATCAGTAACCCTCGAGCAACACCTATCACCAGAAGTACCCTGCCCCTCTGCAGCCGAAGATCCAGCATCGACGCTGGCCTAAAAGCGCTTCCTCCCAAAGTCCCCAGCATAAGCACTCTCGGTATAATTCTCATAATCCCTGTTACCCACAAGATCCTTACCTTTAAGCGGAGCCGAAACGTCCGCGTCTTCCACCGAGGGATTCTCAACCGGAATGCCTTCCGGAGCCTTCTGGCCTCCAGAATCACCGCCCGCAACGGTCTTCGGGGTCTCAGGACCGTGCCCCCCGGAGAACTCTTCTGGGTCACGTCGAGCGACTTTGGCTCAAGGCATTGAGTCCAGCAATTCCTCCGACCCATCACCATCGAGGGACAGAGCCCCCTCCTGGCTAAAAGCCGCCTCTTCGCTGGACATCACCGGCTCTTCGTTGATGAGACTCGCGGTCTGCTTGGTCCTCGCCATCAGCAACACCCAAAGCCTATACGAAGATAAACCACACAGCGAGAAAATTTCAGTGAAGTCCGCCAATACAAAAAGCCGAAGGGCAGCCGTTAACGCACCTTAAGGCGACGCCGAAGACCAAGCCAAACAACACACAAAGATGAAACAAAAAGCAACCACAAACGCAATAGCGAAAGCCCGTAGACCAAACAAAAGTGAGAGGTGAGCGCGGAAAATGACCTGCCCCCTCCCCTCCTAATATAGGGGGGTAAAAACCCGGGCAGTTAATGCGCCCTCGAAACCCGCGGGAGTGGATAAGATTCCCTTTTTTACCGCGACTGTACCAGCCGCCACGTCATCGGCCATTGGGAAATTCAAAATCATCCTCGCGCTACACAACCAGTATCAACCCCAATGAGCGAGGGAAGTTTTTCCGGGTTCGGCTCCGATCGCATCCGATTATTCTTCGAGGGTTCGGCTCGTCGGCGTTGAACCTCGCCCATGAGGGGCTACTGTTGGGGATCCGCGGAGTTGGCTTCGAACCTAGAAAACCTTGCTCCTCTAACCCGAAGGTCTTCAGTATGCTAACTATTAACCCTTCGTGTTGTTGCCTGTGCCTTCTCCTCGCAGGACTTGATACTGGGTACGAAGGGCATTGACGGACGCCCGAAGGCCCGCGGCCCCGGCATTGACGGAAGCCCGAAGGCCCGTGTCCGCTCACGGGGCAGAAGGCCTCGGGAAAAGGCCGGCGAGGCGCTTCACACCTGCCTGGAGATCCACAGGTGGGCCCGAAGCGGCGGGAAGGATAAGTACGTCGGCAACTAGGGTTTCTGGCGACCCCTCGTCAAGAAGATGGCAGAAGACGATTGTGCGCTCCGGACATTATTGTACCGAATATTCTGTGCATTATTCTCCATGATCAGGGGTAGTTTAGGTATCAATTTGTAATCCCTGATCGTGGTATAAATACCCCCTCCCGTGCACTGGAGAGGGGGTCGGTTCTTTATTGTATGACATGACTGTTAATACAATGATTTAGGCTTCGTGTTAAGTGTTCCTATTTACTTACACGAAGCCTCCCTTCATCTCTCTCGCTTTCTCTTCGTGTTACACCCGGTGCTGGGCTTTCTCCTGGGAGAATCCCAACAACTAGTGAGAGCTAAGAGCTTACGGCTAGAGATCATCAGGAGATCCGGTATGGGCCTGGTCTGCCAGGCCGTGCCGGCCTTTTGTATAAACTCCTATGCCATACCCGAACGTGGAGGATTACAGCAGGGTGGATAGGGCTGTCACCACCTGCCACCTACCTCTACAAACCGTGGGGCACATGCACAAACAAGGATGGAAAGATAACCTAGCACCATGCTAGCATCGCTCGCCATAACCCTAGATCCCTCGAGGCACCCCGCAAGGCGATAAACCCAGAGCTTCCCTTTCGGGATAATGAACCCGGTCACAAACAACTAGCCAAACTAGTCTAAACCATTCAAGGATCAAATCTAGTACAATGCTATGCATAAGCGTTCATCACTCAAGAACGAGCGATGAACGAAGAACGATTAAGAACGATCATCTATAATCGGTGATCGAGTATGAACGAACGAAGAACGCCCAATGAATGCCCATGAACGTTCATCGATGAACGATGAACGAACATGAACGAATGACGAACGTTCATCCAAGAACACAACTAAATTAAGGATGAACAACATAAGCACACAACTACTAAATGGTAAACGATGAATCATTGATAAACGATCAAGTATTACAAGAGGGGGATACAAGAACATACCCAACTCTCCAAGGGACTTGGGAGCACAAGGGCAGCCCACTACTTAGCCTAACTCTACCTAAACAGCCTCTAGCTCTAAGGTGAGGAGGAGGAGGGAATGAGCCTCAAGTGGTGTGTGTTCTCTAGGAGGGGGTACCCCTTTATTTATAGGCTTGGAGGTCGGTTCCTGGAGGCGGTTCCTAAGGTCGGTGGTATTAATTGCAGGTGGAACCGACCTCTTGAAGTCGGTGGCAAACCACCGTAGAAAGATGGGCCCAGGTGGCCACCACAGCAGGTTGGCCGACCTGGCTAGGGGGGTCGGCCGACCTGGGCCTGGCCCCTCCTGGGCTGGGCTTTGGCAGGTGGCTCCCCTCTGGCATGTAGTCTTCTGTTCCAGGTGATTTGGCCTTCAGATATGGAGTTTGATATGGATTTGGCCATTTATCTTAGAGTTGCATTCCCGCGGCAAATCGTTGATTTATGGAAGTGTTGGATTTGTTGCCTTAGGACATGGATACACCTGGATATTCCCTGTTTTCCACCTGCACACTTACAACTAGAGGTACACATGGAAATAGATTATTCATAAATAAAAATGCAAGTAAGGAGTGCCTTTTCTTCCTTATTCATTGAGCTATGTGACGGTCGAAAGTATGATACAACGACCGTCAACACCCAGCTTTGGATACACCCTCTCGGGAGGTGCTCCAGCCACGCCTGGGTCGAGTCGGCGAGGTAGAGAGGCAGGTTGCGGATGATGAACAGGTCGTCATCCGCGCCACCGGCCTAGCAGGCCAGCCGATAGTCTTCCAGCCATGTGGCCGGGTTGGAGTCACTGGAGTACTTGGTGACGTTGCTGGGCACGCGGTACCGCTGAGGCACCGGCCACTGTGATGCGCGGCGTAGCCGTGGTTGATTGGCCGGTTCTGCTGGTCGTGCCCTTGCGCGCGCCGATGCGACTCGAGCAGCACGCGGGCATCTTTGATGTTGGCGATGCGCTGGAGGATAGGCGGCAGGTTCCGCCCTCCTCCGGCGGTGGGGTCTGCTGAACTGAGGCCTCGCCATCCGGGTCACCCGCGGCCGGCGAACTGAAGCTGTGTCCCCGTCGCCGAGACAGGGAGCTCTCCGCCTGCTTGTCGACCGTGAGTCGGAGAAGGCTCTCAAGCTCCTTCCGGTCTTGCTACTCCTTCAGAGTTGTGGGCGGCTGCATCCGCCCGAGAAGAGCCGTCGCGGACGCGATGTTTTGGCTAGCCCACGGGAAGCGCGGGAGGGCTCCCTCAGCGTCGTCGACGATCATCTGTTGGACATGCTGGGCTCTGGCGCGCGCCTGACTCTGACGCTACGCCAACTCTTGCTTGATGGCCTCGCGCTCCTGTCAGAGGAGCCGTTCATGGTCCTGCAGCTCCTGTTCCCGTGCGAGGAGGTGGAGGACATCGTTGTCGTGGGTGGCGGTGTCGTTCGCTTCCGCCATCATGACGTCGCGGTTTGCTCCCGCGTTCCCCGCCTGAGCCAGCGGGGCGTGATGAGGGACGTGCTGAATCCCGGTTGGGACGATGAGGATCGGCGAAGGCCGGGCTCCCACCGGGTCGATGCCGTGCTCATCACCGTTCTCGCCTTCGCCCTCCTCCTCCTCACCATTGCCTAAGTCCTCTACATCGCCTTCTGCGCCGCCGACCATGCAGGGTCGTAGCCGCCAAAACTGAAGCACTCGCTGAGGAGGTCGGAATCGAAGTCAGAGTCGGGGACGGAGGGTGGAGCGCAAACACTGGGCCACTCCTCAACCGTGGGGGGAAGAGGAGAAGGGACGACCGGGTCGCGTCGCATTGCCTCTGCCATTGGCGGTCCCGCCCACGCCGTCGCCGGGAGGTGGCGAACGAGCTCAAGCTCGAACTGGTCCACGACGTTGCGGAGCCCGTGAGGCAGGGGAACGCCCTGCCGCCAGAAGTCGGATTCTGGCGGAAGGTGCCCCCACCCCTCAAGCTGCACCAGGACATTTGCTAGCGCGTAGAAGACGCGCCGGCACTCGGACACACGTGGCTCTGGCCCGAGATAAGCCTCGATGCGACAGGGGAGACCGCTGCGACCCCATTCGCGGGGGAGAACAGCGTTTGCTATCATCATTCCCAAAGCGGCGGGCGGCGACTGTGTCCGCACCACTTGTAAAGTTGGCGGGTCACGACGCTGACCATCGTTGTTCCCGGCCGCGTGGCGAGGATGTCTCCCAGCCGAAGGAGCATGCGCTAGATGGACGGTGACTAAATGGTCGAGCCATTTCATCACGTTCCGCAGTGTTGGGGGAAGCTCGTGGAGACGCCCCCTGAACTCCCCCTCTGGTGGGTATGGTGGCTGACCGTGAAGCTGTGCCTCCACGGAGGCGAGAGTGTACACCACGTGGTGGTACTCGTAGGGCTGCGGATTCGGACCAAAGTGCGCCTCCATGCGCACCTCGCGGTCGGTGCCGTCCATGTCCCGGGCTAGCCGAGGACGGATGGCAAGGGGTCCCCACCCGAAGAGGGGTGGGTAGTCCTGCATCAGCTGCAGGCGGCCAGTGTGGTCGGCCTCAAACTCCAGGCTGCCGAAGCGGATGGCCTGGTGCGGAGGGAAGAGCGAAGCGGGCAAGAGCCCACTCTCTCCCAGGTTTGTGACGCCGCGAGCCGCTCTGCAGCGCGGCCCGCGAGCACCACACGACGACGAAGCCGTCACCATCGCCGGTGACGGGGATCGCAACCGTAGCGCGCAGAGGTCACCTACCTGGCGCGCCAACTGTCGGCGTTGGGAAATTTGGCCAACGAGTAAATTTAGACTGTGCGCTTGGTTGCTTTGAGGAAGTGGGATTGACACAAGGGGTTAGACTGGTTCGGGCGATCGAAGCCCTATGTCGAGTGAGTTGTTCGTGGTTCGTGTTGCTCGTAGTAGGGGTTACAAGCTTGGTGAGAGAGGGAGAAGCTCCCAAGTCTCAAAGTGTTCGTGGCTGTTTGTCCTTGCGTGCGTTGCAAGGCCGAAGTGAGAGAGTGTGTGATGCGGATGCGGTCCCCCAGCCACGAGTCAAGGCTTCCCTTTTATCTGTCAAGGGAAAACCTGACCGTACAAGGATGGAGGAAAGGAAGAAAAAGAAAAGAAAGGGAAAAGGAAGATTTGTTGATCTCGTTCTGGTAGAGGCCCCCACGGCGTAGGTTGGCGGCTCGTCGTAAGCAGGCGGCTGGGCAGGGACGGGTGCCCCCTTCCTCGACGCCATCTTCCGTGGGCGAAGATGATGATGGCGGCCACTGTTCTGCCGCGACGGGGATGTCCATGTCCTGTGCGTGTACTGTTGATCCTGTAGAAATACGGCTTGCGTTGTTACCGCGTGGAGACGGCTTGACCGCTGTCAAATGTCCCTGTCGAACGTGCGGGACTTGAGGTGCACGTCGCGTGATAACATCGCAGGACATCCACTTGCGCTCCCATTTAATGCGCTCCACCTGCTCGGCCCCGACCCCCATCCGTCCGACCCCCCGATCGAGTCCGGGGTTGGGCGCATGGGGTCGGGCGAGGCGGAGATTTTCCTCGACCCCTCGAGGGTCGGGAGGGGGGTCAAGGGAACGGGACCCTCTCGGCCCATGAGGCCTTCCGGGATGCGAGGCTAGTCACGGCCCATTAGCTTCTCAGCCTGTGATGACCAGGCCTCGTGGGCCCGGCCTGTTTGCTGTTCTTTCTGGACCGTAGGAAGTTCTTCGGTTTCGACCTCCCATGATTTAAGTATAAACGTGGTTCTTATGTGGTAACCGCGGGTACCTGGTTTTGGGTACACGACAGGCCGAGAACGGCCACGTGGAACAATAAGAATATGACACGTGGAGCAACGAGAGGACAAAATGTGGGCAAACAGGGAACGGACATGTGGACCAATCCGGGGAAGACACGTGGATAAATATAAAAGCACCACGTGGACCAATGGGGAGAAGGCACGTGGGCTGACAAAAAAATAACACGTGGACAAATCAGAAAGCGACACGTGGACCAATAGTAAAATAACACGTGGACCAAGCGGAATAGGACACGTGGACCAATAAAAAAGCAACATGTGGACCTATTGAAAGACAACGCGTGGACCAATCGGTAGGCGACACGTGGACAGTTGCAGCATGTGCCACGTCTGCATCGGAATCGATATGTTGACTAATAAGAAACTGACACATGGATTGCCACATCATCCTGCCAGCGTGGCGTAGCTGCCACGTTGGATGCCTCGGTCACCCTGCCAGCGTGGCAGAGTATACGTACGTATACGTATCTTAACTGGTTAATGGAGATAGTCTAACGGCAAATCTAAAAACATCAAAAATCACGACTGACCACGCTCGAGTGCTGACGGACCCTAAAAGGTCATAAATCGCGATTTATGACAAAAATTTCGTCACTACAAGCAGTCGGTGACGCGTTAAGAACGTCACTAATCAGCATATCTGTTCTAGTGTAGTTTGCAACTCCACTGCACTCAGATTGTGGGGTAATTACCCGCCATGCCACTCGTTACACTGGCATACCGGTTCATTCTATTCTGCGGTGCTCTCCTCTTTTCTCCGCTGCGACCTCAAATCCTCCACAACAACCCCTGCTCCAGATTTCTGGCCACCCCGCGCCATCCCGTCACCCCTCCGCCCTTCGAAGCAGCCGCACCTGCCTGCCTCCGAACCACGCCGCGGATCCGAAGTCTGCGAGCTGCATCCACGGCGGGACACCCTCCACATCGTTGAGCGGTCGAGCTCGTAGACAGCGCACACCTTCTCATAGACGGCGCGGACCTACACAACGCCGGGTTGTCGACGGCAAGCCATAGGTGCTTCGCTTCCTCCGTTGGTCCTTGTCACCTTGAAATCTAACAATTTTATTTTCCCATTTGCAAAACCTAACCATAAATTCGACAAAATATGTCAGATATACCACGTATGAAGCTAAATCGAACGCACCACCATCTTGCAGGCCTTCTAGCGCTTCCATTTTACTAGTCACAGTGTAGCAACCCGCATGTAAAAATAAGGTACTATATGGAACGTCATGGCAAATGTAAATATAATATAAATAAAACAAAAATAATGTCATAAGCGGAAGCAAAATGAAATAAACGTTTAACACAGGGGACCGGTCCACATGAAAATAAAAACATTTGACCCATAAATGTGTAATCTACAGTGCTGGAAATGCGTGTGTCACCCATGACCCATGCTCATACTTCTACTCCATTAACCTTTTACCTGGAACAGGAAAACAAGTGTGAGATGAAAATATTGTAAATATGACAAGGAAAAGTTGTCATGGGTTCTAGGTAGCCACGAATAGGCGAGGCTACGAAAGTGGTAAATATATAAGCATGATATAGTGAGATTCATCCTGTAAATAAAATGGGAAACAAATACGGTACCATTGTGTTGAGTCACATACTAGGAAATACGGGAATAGCCAGACACCCACCTGATTGTATTCCTATGACTGGGTGTTATTTTCCCAATAACAAGAACGTACGCCCCTCGTATGTTATTGGGTGGAACATGGTATACCCATATATGCGACGGTGAAGTGAAAGTTAGGAAACAGTACATTGTAGAAAAATACGAGGAACTGCAGTTCTGCGGTGGAAGTGTAAGATAAGAATGCTAATAGGTATGATTATAACAAGAGTAAGGTAAAGTCGTACAGCTGCACAGCATACTTATTATGCTATAGCCATAATCGAGAAACTGTAGAAGTTTAGTAAAGACGAGGAATAAGAATTCTGGAGATAAAACAATTTGTGCGAGAAAAGGAATCAGAAAGTAGCCATTAATTTGTCACATACTGGAACTTCAGATAAAATAAGAATTGAATTAATGATCTTGAACTGCTACGTGGAATCAGAAAGTAGCCACAACGAAATCATATCATCTTTACTCTTTATTATTTGTTTTATGAGTCTACTCGCGTGGAACTGTGCGTCGCACCCTCTTCCTCCGTAAAAAAGAATCGGCGCCGACAGGTGGGCCCCGTCCGCGCGCGGCCCCTCCGCCTCCTCCCCTCCCCAGCAACGCCGTCGAAGCCGCACGGCCCCCCGGCGCCTCCCCTCCCCAAATCCTCCTCTCAACGCATCGTTTGTCTGCACGCTCTCCCGCTGCTGCCGCATCGTCTCCCCTCCCACACCTGCCTCCCCTTCCCAACCCTAGCTCGCGAACAGCAGACTGCACAGGTCGAGTCCGGCTGGGGCCGCCTCCTCTCCACGCTCGCGTCCTCGTCCCTCTCCCCGCCGTCGTGCTCGCAGCGCACCTCCGCCTCCTCCCCTGACCAAAAGCAGCAGCCGAGCCTGGACCCGGCGCTCGCCGCTGAGGTCGCCGGCCTTGCCTCCTCTAAATCGACTTCGAGCCTCCTCCGCTGACCTGCTCCAGGCGCGGTTCCTTCCGTCGACTCCCGTGATTCACACACTCAACGTTGCTGCAGCTTCGGCAAGCATTGAAGTGACTATTGGGACACCCGCTCCCAGGAATTCTCCACCATTGCTGCCTACCCCGTGGTCAAGGTGACCATGCTCTTTACAGATCTCGAATTTAATTTAATGAATACCGCTAGGCCTTGCTCGCCTTCTATCCATCTCAATCTGAGACCATAGATTTGTACTTCATTTTATTTACTACATTCAATCTAACTCCAGCAGGGTGTGTCTGAAAAAAAAAAACTAAAATTCAAAGTCCTACCTTTTCTGATCAACCATCGAGACATTAGTAATTGTGCTTTCCTTTCAAAGCTTTTCTTTTATAATTTCAGTACATACACAGCTGGATCATTACATACACATGCTGAATGATCCTTATTATGTTTGAAGTCGCGTTTAGATTCAGTTTGAAGATCATGCAAATTGCAATTTGAAGCCTCAGTGTAAAGGAAAAACTTGAAGATTAATAGGTTCATCTGTAATGTGCACATAGCGCCATCAGAAGCCAGCAACTAGATATCATATATTATAGTAACCCTGAGCAATAAGGCTTCATCAAATGCTAGAAGTTTTCTGAAATAGCCGTTTTTTCGTCTGTCATGTCCCAATATATGGCCAGGCATGGTGAGGCAATAGGTATATTAACTTATCAATGATGACATGAGCAAGTACGGAGCCAGGGCCCAAAGTGGTTCTAGACTTCTGAAACCTCCCTCCTGTTTCCAGTCCAGGTGTTGGTGCTGTTTTAGGTTAACTCCTGGATCTTGGTATTATCTTGGTCAAACATGTTGAACTCCAAACGTTTTCCTTGTTCAGGCACTGAATCTACTGAATTTAGTCCAATCTGTAAATTATTATGATACGACCTTCTATTAGTTTCATGCTTTGCCCTTTTTTGGAATGAAATGTTAGTTTGGCGTCAATATTCGTTAAGTAGTTTTAGTTCAATAACTGATACTTTGTTGTGAATGTCCTATGTGGCTTTGGACCAACTCAGTATTTATTGTCCGGTGATTTCTTAATCTTGCATTGCAGCATCAAGTACATTTTATTTCTTTCTAGCCCAACATTTTGAGTCAGACAACAAGCTCAGTATTGGTTTGGCCAATTTGGTCTGTGATGTTGCTTACCATAGTATTGGTTGGTGCAGTTGCCCCACCCGCTGTACTGACCAACAAAGAACAAGCTGGTGCCGTGTGGATCAGTTGTGTGCATCCCTCCATGGTGGCCTCAACGGGAAGCACAAATGTGACTCAGCGCAGCAGCAGTCCAACTATGAGATTAGGTACACCGATCAGGGGTGATCCATTATGATCAATGAGGCCATGGTCATATTGCCCATCAAATAGATTACTCTATTGCAATTAGTGAAAGGGGTTGTTACATGGTTGTACTTCTGTAGTTATGCTTTTGGTGACGATCAATGAGGCCACTTCTTAATTGGTTTCCATAAATTAAAGTGATCAACTGCCTGTGTTCTGTAGAGTTAGTGATTTATCAAGTGAAATAGTTGAACTATCAACAGATCGTTTCTTTTTTAAAAAAAAAAATTGCTGAAAAAGAGTTCCACAACATGCCTGCCACCATAGCTCTTGATTTGCCCTCCTGTGTCCTAAATGAGTTATGTGCTGAGTGCTGACTGTTTAGCTTATAGAACTTTGGTTTGAGTTCTTTTAGTCCTCTAATATATCCAAATAGCCGATGCATTAGGTTTAGCCAAGTAATACTTTAATAGAATCTACTTTTGGGCATGAAAGCATAACATCAACATCTCGGAGAATAAAATTTTCATACATCTGTTGGAAATCATCATTGGTTATTTTATTCAGGATAAAAGCATAACACTTCACTGATATGAATGAAACTTCTAATTGTCAGGTGATGGCTGCTGTGTTCACTTCCACCAGAGACATGGAGGAGAGAGAGACAAGTTCATAGTGAAAAATAAGTGGATCCAAACCATCGAGCCACAGGAATGGATAAAAAACATCGTCAATAAACACCTATCGCTGGGCATCATCATCTGCGACTGAACATCTCATATGCTACTGAAAAGATGCACACAAAACTACTACTCTGATTCAAATCAAATTAAAAGTAGCTCGGATTAAGACTTAGTTAATCAAACTCCTACTCGGATTCTACCAATACAAAGATACTTAAGGAACTACGACAAACCATTCTGCATAAAGAGTCCATTGCCATGGAGAACCCAACCTACACTCTTGAATTTCCATCAAAACCATCAGCCCTCAATAGATCAATATCAGAATATGATTTATCTGCTCTGGAAGTGCGTGGAAGGCTCCTTTACATCCCACCTGCTTCAGAACAGATGTCTGATGAGGAGTCCCCTGACATGGACGTCAGCCGTGTATCATTTAGAAAACATGTCACACCAGGGGAGAGGGGAACTTTGTTAGCACGTCAAAATAAGAAATTTGAGACAAATGGTGCAAATAAATCTGCTGCATCAACAGAGGAAGATACAATCATGACGGCAGAAGATGATGGTAATTTAAAACCCGAAGCACAGCCAATTGTCATTGACAAAGATGCCACTACTATCCCTGCAACTAACAGTGAAATGGCACCTCCAACATGCCCACATGTTAACAATGATGGTAATCTCTATATACTTATTTATATATTTTTTTAAGTATGTGCCGTTAAAAATGCTAATAATGGTTTTTATGACCCTACAGATGATGACGAAAATGTTGTGTATAGAGATGACTCTGATGAGGAGGAGGACTACATTTTCGCAGAACAAGGTATTCTGGTCTTGTTTCAAATAGTCTCCAATCTTAGGCGTCCATCTCACACTTTTTTTTTTTGGCATTTTCAGAAAAGGACGATAAAAATGACGTTGCGAATGATGAGCCAGATGACAACTCCTCTTCAACCTCAAACGCACCAGATCCGTATGATGTTGTTTACAGCAATCTCCCTAAAGAAGAGCACATGCTCAAGCCACAAGATAACTGCAAGAAATGCGATGCAAAGCGATTCGAGTATGAATCCAATGGTTTTTGCTGTCGTGGTGGAAAAGTCAAACTATATAATCCTGAGACGCCGCCGGAGCTTAGGAGGTTATGGACGACTGCAGACACTGACTCCAGGCACTTCCGTGACAATATCAGATTCTTCAACGGCCATTTCTCGTTCACCTCCTTATACTGCACACTTGACAACAAGACAACCAACACAAAAGAGCATCCAATCTACACATTTCGTGCCCATGGCCAAATATACCACAACATACGATCATTTGGTAAGCAGGATGGTGTGGAGCCCAAACATCTAGAGCTTTACTTCTATGACAACGATCCTGCCCTAGAACATCGGTTTCATAAATGTCGTGAAGAGCAGATGGAGAAAGACAAAGAGGTCATCAAAACTCTTGTCGACCTTCTGAAAGAAAACCCGTACTCTGAACAACTTCGGAGTATGGGACAGCTTGATGACGTTGAGGATTACTGTATATCACTAAACCTAGATCAGAGGCTGGACCAGATAGTATATAATGTGCCAATAACTTCAGAGGTCGCTGCTGTATGGGTTGAAGGGAACGAGCAGCGAAGACAGTTTGAAAGCAGCGTCATCTTGCAAGGAAAAAATCGAGAAATTTATGGCATCAGGTCCTATCACGCAAGCTATGACCCACTTTCATACCCTCTCTTCTTCCCTAGAGGTGAACTTGGGTGGCACAGAGATATTCTGAAGAAAGATGCCACCGACGAGGAAGTGACTGCATCTCGAAATGCTCGTAAGGCTCGTGCAGATAATAATGACGACGACGACGACGATTCAGGTTAGTAATCAAATAATTTCGTTTCTGCATTGTACAGTCTTTGCGTCATTATTTTCCTGTTAAATACACTAACAATTTATTAAAATACTACACACAGGTTCTGGAGGCAGCTTGCTGTGTGTGTCAGTGCGGGAGTACTACTGCTACAAATTCCAGATTCGTCCAGGAATATTTAATCCGATTCTCTACGGCAAGCGGCTTTTCCAACAGTTTGCGGTTGACATGTATATCAAACTCGAGAACACTCGGCTGGACTATATAAGGAATAATCAGGATGATTTAAGGGCAGACCTCTATCAAGGCTTGGTGGACAGCATACGAGCAGGCGATAGCAACGCAGAAGATGTCGGTAAACGAACAGTGTTGTCAACCTCATTTATCGGAGGACCACGAGACATGAGGCGTCGATACATGGATGCTATGGCTTTAGTGCGGAGATATGGTAAACCGGACGTCTTCCTTACGATGACGTGCAACCCGAATTGGGATGAGATCAAGCAGGAACTCTTCCCTGGTCAGGTGCCTATGGATAGGCCAGATCTCATTGTTCGTGTCTTTAGAGCAAAGCTGGAGGAGCTAAAGAACAAATTGCTCAAGAAAGACATACTTGGCAAGGTTAAGGCTTACGTGTATGTGGTGGAGTTTCAGAAGAGGGGCTTACCACATGCCCACTTTTTGCTTATAATGGAGGGAAGGTACAAACTCACATGCCCCGAGCAGTATGACCGCCTCATCTCGGCTGAACTTCCTGACAAGAAGAAGTACCCGGAGCTGTACAAGATCGTAGTAAAGCATATGATGCACGGCCCGTGCGGCGCACTGAACCGTAATTGCCCCTGCACTAAAAACCGTCCGTCTTGCAAAAATCATTACCCGCGTCCTTTCAACGCGGCAACATCACAGGGCAAAGACTCCTACCCATTATACAGAAGACGTGAAGACGGTCGTAAAGCAACAGTTAGAAAACACGAGCTAGACAACAGATGGGTCGTCCCTTACAATCCTCATCTCCTCCGGTATTTCAATTGCCATATGAACGTCGAGGCATGCTCAAGCATAAAGGCCGTCAAGTACCTGTTCAAGTACATATACAAGGGCCATGACAGGGCGTCTATTGCGGTGACCGAGTCCGGCAAAGCAGACAAAAACGGAAATGTAGATGAGATCAAGCAGTACAGAGACGCGAGGTGGGTCACACCTCCGGAAGCCATGTGGAGGATATACGGCTTTGATTTGAGCCAAATATCACCACCCGTGCTGCAGCTACATCTTCACCTACCGAACATGCACATGGTTGCCTTCTCGAAACGCCAAGATATCCGACGAGTGGTCAAAAACGAGCGTGCTACAAGGTCTATGCTTACAGCTTATTTTGAGGCAAACGAAAAAGATGAGGAGGCTCGAGACATCTTGTACAAGGACTTTCCTGAGTATTACACCTGGCAAAAGAAAGAAAAAAAATGGCAGAGGAGGAAAAATGAAAAGATACAGGTTGGAAGAATAGTTTCAGCTCATCCAGCGGAGGGGGAGCGCTACTACCTAAGAATACTATTGAACAACGTGCCAGGCGCAACATCTTACAAAGACCTGAAAACAGTTAATGGTGAGGTGCTTCCAAGCTTCCGAGAAGCTGCAGAGAGAAGGGGACTGGTCGAAGGAGATAACACGTTGGATGATGCCCTCACCGAAGCCACATTTTATGAGATGCCTCATTCCCTGCGCAGGCTATTCGCTACAATCTTGGTGTTCTGTGAGCCGACCGATGTGCGCGGACTATGGGTTAAGCACCTAGATGCGATGTCTGAAGACTATCATCGCAGAATTCCATCCAAGGTAACAGTAGAACAGATGGTGCTTAAGGATATCAGGAACATGCTGCAATCGATGGGCAAAGACATCAAGTCGTTCCCTCTTCCTGATATCGACGAGGCAAATGACACGGCAGCCGGTATACCTAGAGAGGTATTCGAGGAGTCCACTATCGAGGTTGCAGTTGATGACACGAATCTATTAGACCACCTTAACACAGAGCAGAGGGAAGCCTACAACGAGATCATGTCGGCCGTTGACAAGGACGAGGGCGGAGTGTTCTTCGTTGATGGCCCTGGTGGCACCGGGAAAACTTTCCTATACAGGGCGCTGCTCGCAACAATACGTGGGCAGAATAAGATCGCCGTGGCGACCGCCACGTCAGGTGTTGCGGCATCTATCATGCCTGGGGGAAGGACCCGCGCATTCACGCTTCAAGATACCGCTCAACATTGACAACGGTGGGTACTGTAGCTTCACGAAGCAGAGCGGGACCGCCAAACTCCTACAGACGGCTTCTCTCATCATTTGGGACGAGGCATCTATGACAAAGAGGCAAGCGGTGGAGGCTCTAGACAACAGCATGCGCGATATCATGAGCCGTCCAGACTTGCCATTCGGTGGAAAAACAGTTGTGTTCGGTGGAGATTTCAGGCAGGTCCTCCCTGTTATCAGAAAGGGGTCGAGGGCTCAGATAATCGACGCTTCGTTGCGGAAGTCGCATCTATGGGATTGCATGCGACACCTCAAGCTCGTACAAAACATGAGAGCACAGAGTGATCCGTGGTTCGCTGAATACCTGCTGCGTATCGGCAACGGCACGGAGGAGACCGATGGTGATGACAATGTCCGTCTTCCAGACGAGATATGCGTACCGTATACCGGGGAAGACAAAGATCTCGATGCACTTATAGACTTTGTGTTCCCGAGTCTCGACACCCAAATGTCTGACCCAAACTATATCACCTCCAGAGCAATTTTATCTACACGAAATGAGTGTGTGGATAGGATAAACATGAAGATGATCGACCGTTTCCAAGGAGACGAAATGGTGTACCATAGCTACGATTGCGCGGTTGACGACCCTAATAACTACTACCCTCCAGAGTTCCTCAACACTTTGACACCAAACGGCCTGCCTCCTCATGTATTGAAGCTTAAGATCAATTGTCCGGTAATACTGCTAAGAAACATTGACCCAGCAAATGGACTTTGCAACGGAACAAGGCTCGTGATCAGGGGGTTCCAGAAGAATGTCATCGACGCGGAAATAGTTCTTGGACAACATGCTGGAAAAGGAGTCTTCCTACCAAGGATCCCTCTCTGTCCCTTTGACGACGAGATGTTCCCTTTCCAGTTCAAGAGGAAGCAATTTCCTATTAGGCTAAGCTTCGCCATGACGGTAAACAAGGCCCAGGGACAGACTATCCCCAACGTCGGTATTTACTTGCCGGATCCAGTGTTCTCTCACGGACAGTTATATGTGGCGTTATCTAGAGCCACAGCTAGAAAGAACGTGAAAGTCCTCGCCGTGCCGGTAGGTGAAAGCAAAAAAAAGAGGCCAAACAACAAAAGAAAGAGGAGCACGAACAGCACCAAAGAAAAGAGACCACAGTGTACTACAAGCACATATACAAAGAACATCGTGCATAAAGAAGTCCTCACATCTTAGATGACAAATTTATGGTTTCAATCGATTCATTCTATGTCTATTTGAAAGTGCATCTAGGCCCCTAATCATGTGTTTTGTGTGATTGACGTCAAAACGATCAAAAGGACTAATGTTTGCAATGAGAAAATGTTCAGCTAGGTCTCACAATGGAGAATCAAAATGATTTCAAAGTTACAATCCCTTCATGTGTTGACAAGAACGACATCAAGTGCTCAATGGACAAGATTTATCTCTTTTATATTTTCATTGAGTCTAGGAATGCCGTACTATCAAGAGGGATGGTAATCATGTGTGTTTTGATGTCACAAGAGTTTTTTTTGCATGAACCAAAACCAACCAGTTTTCAGCTTGAGAGTTTTTCCAATTTCCAGTTACAGATGCGCCCCACCGGAAGATCCGGCACACTGCCGGAATATCCGGCTATCCAACTCAGTTACAGTTACTTCTCACCGGAACTTCCGACCCACTGCCGGAGTATCCGGTCCTGCTGAAACCCAGGTACAGTTGCTTCCCACCGGAGTATCCGACACTGTGTTGGAGTATCCGGTAGGACCTAAACTGCAGCGCAACGGTTTGATTTTTGGCCGCGCCTATAAATACCCATACACCTCCAACGGCCATTTCTCTCCGTCTCCACTGAAAGAACAACACCCAAGCTTCATCCTCTCACTCTCTACTCATTCCCAAGCCAAAGATTTGTGTGATACACTCAAGGGAGTGTGAGAGAGCAAGAGATTTGTGTTGAGAGCAAGCAATCCCACTCTTGAGCTTCTTGTGGCATCATCTCACTTGGTTTCATTTGTTACTCTTGGAGCTTTGTGCTCCTAGACGGCTAGAGGTTGACCGGGAGCTCCCAATTTGTGTGGTGAAGCTCCGGGAAGTTTGTATTACCCATTCCCGCAAGGGATTTGCTAGTGGAACACTCAAATCGGTCTTGGTGACCATTTGAGCGAGGTTTAGGGTTGAGAGCAACCCGGTCCTTTGTGGACTCCTCAACGGAGACGTAGGGCACTGTGTGTGCCTGAACTTCGGGAGAAAATCGTGTGTCAATTTGTCCATCTTTTGATTGTTCTCATTGTTCATACTTGTTCTTATCCATATTGCTTATATATTGCTATATTGCCTCGATCTACTTATCTACTTGTTTCCTTCCGCAATTGTTGTGTAGATTTACTTGATAGCATCTATACAAGTCTTTTGATTCAAGTAGAATTGCTAGAAACTTCACAGCTTTCAAATTTCGCAAGATTATCCCCTGCTCCGGACTGTCCGACACAGTACCGGATATTCCGGTGCCGGAGTATCCGGCAGTATACCGGACTATCCGGTATCTCTGACGATTTGCTTAAGTCTTAATTTGCAGAAGTTTTTAGCGTTGCCTATTCACCCCCCCCCCCCCCTCTAGGCAACTTTCAATTGGTATCAGAGCAAGGTTCTCCATTTGAAGCTTAACCGCTTGGAGAAAAGATGGAGGCAACTCTTGGTGAACCCTCGAGTTTGAGGAAGAAGAAGAACAAGTCCGTGAAGAAGTCAAAGGAACCTCGGTTGATCGACTACCTAGGTGAAGATGAAGATGTGCTGGTGGAGGATGCATACACAAGCGAGTTCGAAGAAGAAGAAGAAGAAGAAGAAGAAGAAAATGTAGTTGCACACTCCGAAGGTGGAAGGTCACATGCTTCTAGAAGAAGCAAGAGAAGTGAAAATTTACATGCTATGCCTTTTACTTATGAAAAATTGAGTTCTCACACTAACTTTACAGCTGTGCAAATTGGTAGGGCGCCTCATTTTGATGGGACGCACTATACCAAGTGGAGGCACAATATGATGTTGCATCTAATCTCTCTTCATCCAAGTATTTGGAAAGTTGTGTGTGTAGGTTTGAAAAGACACAAAGAAGATGATGAACTCACACAAGAGGAAGAACAAAATTGGCATCGAAATGCACAAGGGGCAGCCGTGATCCTCACCTCATTGAGCAATGAAGAGTATGAAAGAGTTGGTGGTATGACAAGTGCAAAGGAGATTTGGGACACTCTTCGTATAGCTCATGAAGGAGTAGACTCCGTGAAGCAAGCCAAGATTGAAATCTTGGAAGGAGAGCTTGGTAGGTTTGTGATGGAGGATGATGAGACACCCCAACAAATGTACAACCGTCTCAAGGTCAAGATCAACAAGCTTAAGGCACTTGGATGCACCAAGTATGGAAATCATGAGGTGGTGAAGTTGTTGACTAGAGCATTCTCACCAAGGAACATCACTCTTGTGACCATGATCCGGCAAATGAGAAACTACAAGAGGATGTCTCCGGATGAAGTACTTGGGATGATCATAAATCATGAGATCATGGAGGAGGAAGCCAAATATGTCAAGCAAATAGCAACGGCCGTTTCCAACTCCAAGAACAAAGAAGTTGCATTCAAGGCAAGCAAGAAGAAGAGCAAGGAACCGGTTCAAAAGAGCTCAAGTGAAGATGAAGAAGAAGAGAGCTCCGATGATGAAGAGCTAGCTCTTTTTGTGAAGCGGTTCAAGAAGTTCATGAAGAAAGAGCGTGGCTCAAAGGGCAAGAGATCAAGCTCAAAGCAAATTTGCTACTATTGCAAGAAGGCCGGACATTTCATTGCAAATTGTCCCGTCAAGGAAGAAGATGAAAGAAAAGAGAGAGGTCATCAAGCGGACAAGAAGCAATACAAGAAGAAGTACACCGGTCATGCTCATGTAGCGGAGGAAGCCTCACATGAAGAAGCTTCCGGTAAAGGAGGCATTGCCACCATTGCTATCAACAAGACAACATCATCAAGCAAGAAGCTATTTCCCACCTATGATGATGAACCTACTCTCACCGATGATGAAGTTGACAACAAGCCACGTGGTGTTTGCCTCATGGCCATGGGCCGGAAGGCATATTCCTCCGATGGAACAAGTTGGGTGCTTGATAGTGGATGTACAAGTCATATGACCGGAGAGAAGAAGATGTTCACATCACTTGAAAAGAACACAACCGATATGGGTGAAATTACTTTTGGTGATGATGGTAGAGGAGGAGTACTTGGAATGGGTAACATTGCTCTCACTCCCGAGTATTCCGTTTCAAAAGTTCTCTTGGTAGATTCTTTGGAGTTTAATTTGATGTCGGTCTCACAACTTTGTGAGAAAGGCTTTAATTGCTATTTCACTAACGAAGGTGTGACCGTTTTCAAGAGGAGCGATAACTCAATTGCCTTTAATGGTGTGTTGCAAGGAGGGCTTTATCTTGTGGATTTTTCCTTGGATAAAACCCAAATTAATACATGCTTGTTGGCAAAGTCTAGCTTGGGTTGGCTATGGCATCGCCGGCTAGCTCATGTTGGCATGAGAAATCTTAATGATCTCCAAAAGGGCGGTCACATCCATGGACTAACTGATGTCTCTTTTGAGAAAGATAGAATTTGTAGTGCTTGTCAAGCCGGAAAGCAACATGGAGCACCTCACCCCGCCAAGAATGTGATGACTACCACAAGAGCATTGGAAATGCTACACATGGATCTTTTTGGTCCAATAGCCTACTTGAGCATTGGTGGTAACAAATATGGTTTAGTAATTGTTGATGATTATTCTCGTTTCACTTGGGTATACTTTTTGCATGATAAAAGTGAAGTGCAAGGAATAATCAAGAAGTTCGTGAGAAGAGCTCAAAATGAACATGAAGTCAAGATCAAGAAGATAAGGAGTGACAATGGGAGTGAATTCAAGAATACTCAAGTTGAAGAATTCCTTGATGAAGAAGGCATCAAGCATGAGTTCTCGGCACCCTATACTCCACAACAAAATGGGGTAGCCGAGAGGAAGAACCGCACACTCATTGAGATGGCAAGAACAATGCTTGATGAGTACAAGACTTCGGACCGTTTTTGGGCCGAAGCCGTGAACACCGCATGCCATGCATCAAACCGGTTATTTCTCCACCGAATCTTGCAAAAGACACCCTATGAGCTACTCACCGGTAACGTTCCTAATGTCTCATACTTTCGTGTATTTGGGAGCAAATGCTTTATACTTAACAAGAAACCCAAGTCCTCAAAGTTTGCTCCTAAGGTCGATGAAGGGTTCTTGCTTGGTTATGGATCAAATGTCTTGGCATACCGTGTCTTCAACAAAACCAATGGTTGTGTTGAGGTCACGCGTCATGTGACATTTGATGAATCTAATGGCTCTCAAGTAGAGCAAGTTGATCCAAGCGTGATAGGTAATGAAGAACCTCCACATGAGGCAATTGGAAGGATGGCCATAGGTGATATTCGACCACAAGAGCCTCAAGTTGATCAAGCTCCACCTTCATCCTCACGCCAAGGAACTCCACCGCCCACACAAGAGCAAGATCAAGGAAGTGCTCAAGATCAAGGTGACGACCAAGATCAAGATCACAACCAAGATCAAGCTTCAAGAGGTAGTGGAGATGTACAAAATGAGGAAGAGGAAGAGGAAGTAGAGAATGAAGAAAGAGTGTCACATCCAAGAGTTCGTCAAAGTGTGCAAAGAGATCACCCCGTCGAGAACATTATCGGTGACATTGAAAAAGGGGTAACTACTAGAACTCGAGTTGCAAATTTTTGTGAATATTACTCTTTTGTGTCTTCTTTGGAGCCACTTAGAGTAGAAGATGCACTCGAGGATCCGGATTGGGTGATGGCCATGCAAGAGGAGTTGAACCAATTTGAGAGAAACAAAGTGTGGAAGTTGGTGGAGAGACCAAAGCAAAATGTTGTGGGCACCAAATGGGTGTTTCGCAATAAACAAGATGAGCATGGTGTGGTGACAAGGAACAAAGCAAGACTTGTTGCACAAGGATTTTCACAAGTGCAAGGTTTGGATTTTGGTGAAACTTTCGCTCCCGTAGCTAGGCTTGAGTCAATTCGTATATTACTTGCCTTTGCTACTCACCATGGTTTTAAGCTACAACAAATGGATGTGAAGAGTGCATTCCTCAATGGGCCAATTAGTGAGGAAGTGTATGTGGAGCAACCACCGGGGTTTGAAGACCCAAAGTATCCTAACCATGTTTACAAACTCCATAAGGCGCTCTATGGGCTAAAACAAGCACCTAGAGCATGGTATGAATGCCTTAAGGGATATCTTGTTGAAAATCAATTTGTTGTTGGCAAAGTTGATCCTACGCTCTTCACAAAGCAAATTGATAATGATATCTTTGTGTGCCAAGTATATGTCGATGACATTATATTTGGTTCTACTAACCGAGAATTTTGTGAAGCATTTAGTAAGATCATGATCAAGAAGTTTGAGATGTCCATGATGGGGGAGTTGAAGTTCTTTCTAGGTTTTCAAGTCAAGCAACTCCAAGAAGGCACGTTCATATGTCAAGCCAAGTACACTCAAGATAGGCTCAAGAAGTTTGACATGGACAAAGCCAAACCCATCAAGACTCCAATGCAAACTAGTGGACATCTTGATCTTGATCCAAAAGGAGTGCCCGTGGATCAAAAGGTATATCGTTCTATGATTGGTTCATTGCTTTATCTTTGTGCATCTAGGCCCGATATTATGCTTAGTGTGTGCTTGTGTGCAAGATTTCAATCCGCTCCAAAAGAGTCACATGGTGGCCGTTAAAAGAATCTTGCGATATTTGGTTCACACACCTAACCTAGGGCTTTGGTATCCAAAGGGCTCCAAGTTCAAGTTAGTTGGCTATTCCGATGCCGACTACGCGGGATGTAAGGTGGATAGGAAGAGTACATCCGGGACTTGCCAATTCTTGGGTAGGTCCCTAGTGTCATGGTCATCCAAGAAACAAAATTCCGTTGCCCTTTCCACCGCCGAAGCGGAGTATGTTGCAGCCGGTAATTGTTGTGCTCAATTACTTTGGATGCGGCAAACTCTAAAGGACTTTGGTTACACTATGAACAAAGTTCCTCTCCTATGTGACAATGAGAGTGCCATTGCTATTGCTCATAACCCCGTTGATCACAATAGAACCAAGCATATAGATATCCGGCACCACTTCTTGAGAGATCATGCTATCAAGGGGGATATTACTATTAGTTACATAAGAACCGATGCCCAACTTGCAGATATATTCACCAAGCCCCTAGATGAAAAGCGTTTTTGTGAACTTAGAAGTGAATTGAATATCCTTGATTCTTCTAATGTGGAGTAGAATGTTGCACATCTGAATGTTGTTTACTAGTTTGGTAGTCTTGCAAAACAAAATGAATTGTAAAAAAGATTTGAGTGATTTTTCAAAACTATTTGAATGGTTCTTGATTTTTTGATCCTATCTTGTTGTGAATGGTCATAGTTATGGTTGTTGTTTGCTTACTGACCATTTATGATGAGAATATTCTTTAAAGTCCATCCATTGCCCCTCAACTCCTTTGAATCTCATTCTCCTCATCAAGTCAGCTTGAAAAATCTGGGATCGTCGGATTATCCGGCATTGTGCCGGAGTATCCGGCCTGGTCAGACGTGTTACAGACTCGCCCCACCGGATGTTCCGGGAAGGAGCCGGAATATCTGGGCCTGGGACCGTCGGAACATCCGACTCCGAGTCGGAATATCCGGTCAGTTACCGGCTATATAAGGATTTGACCCCCGCGGTGAAACGTTTTTCTTTCACTTTTCACCGTGCCTTCGTGCCCTCGCCGCCTCTCCTCTCCCTCCCATCAAAATCGTCGAATCTTGGGTGTTTTGGAGCGGGTTTCGACTCCCATAAGGATTCCAAGGACCTCCAATCGCCGGAGACTCCGGTGCCCCCAAGTTTTTTCTCCGGACACCGAGGAAGTGCTTGAAGGTATCTCTTGTCTTCCCCCTCTTCGATCTCCTTGTTTTGGATGTTCTAGTGGATTCCCTTCGGTGAAGTTGTTGGATATGAGGTTGTTTAGCAATGCTAGAAGTTTGGTTGAAATCTTGTGGCTATTTTGGGAGTTTCGACGAATTCTTCAAATGGTAGGGTCTGCCGGATTATCCGACTGTGTGCCGGAACATCCGACGCCGGAGTATCCGGCACAGAGCCGGACAATCCGACAGAACCTAACACTTGAACAACTCGTCCCTACTCCTAATATTTTGATTTGATTTCATCCTTCAACTTCCAATGTTTAAACCTCCTTCATGGATGTTTGTGTCAGATGGAAGGCCATGGACAGCGTCATGGGCAGAAGAGGACCGTCAACCCTTCAAGTTCAAGGGGAGGTGCATCAAAAAGGGGAAGAAGTAAAGGCAAGGCACCTGTAGATGACAGAGCGCCTCCTCCACTATCCCCTAACATGTTCCCAAGGATGCATACTCCCATTGCAACTCGAGAACGGAATATGGAGGGTAAGGCTCATACGGACTACTCCAAAGGGAAGCATGACTTGGCAACTCTTCGCAGGAAGGATCCCTTTGAGTATGAGAAGGACACTCATATCATTGATTATCGCTTTCAGAGTGTGTTTCAGTGGGATTGGTACAAGTATGTTATCCAAAGCAAGACCACTCCTGTTCTTCCTATGCAGTTTGTTGATTGGGATCATATGAGGAAGCTGAAAGATCCAATCATCAACCAGGTCATTGCCAAGTGTGAGAGTATGGGAATGAAAAACATTATGGCAATGCCCTATCACTGGAATGAAGAAGTCATTGCACAGTTCTATGCTACATATTGGATTGATGATGTGGACAATGATGAGCCAGTAATTCATTGGATGACTGAGGGACATCCTTTTGAGGTCTCTTATGGTGACTTTGCAGCTATTCTTGGTTTCACTAGTGATGATCTTGGCAAGACTGATATCACTGAACATCTTTGTCTTGCTGATGAGCAAATGGCTTTCATGTATGAAGGGAGACACCCCAAGCTTGGTACTACTCATGGTTTGAAACCTTACTACAAGTATTGTAACTCTCTCTTCAGGCACACTCTTCTCCCCAAGAAAGGGGATGCTACGAGCATTTTGAGCTATGCTAGAAATCTGCTGTGGTACATGTCAGATAAGGATGATGTGAAGGATGAGTTCAGTGTGTTTGCTTTCATCTTTTGGCAGATCTACATCATCTCTAAGGATGCAAGTCGCAGCTGTGCATATGCCCCTTACATAATGAAGATGATTGAGCATGTAACGGGGGTTGAGTTTCATAAGGACTGCAAGCATGCCCCCTACAGGATCAGGAAAGTGACATCTACTACTCCCTCTTCTACCTCGGCAGAAGCAGCACCTATTGATCCTACCGTTACTCATGTTGGTCCATCTCAGTCACGTCGCAGACGTCGTCATAGCAGCTCATCATTCATTGCTAGAGCCCTCAAGGCCATCTACAACAAGTGCACCAAGAATGCTATTGAGATTCGGGAAGCACGTGAGGAAGCAAGAGCGCGTCAAGAGAATTCTGAGCGCAATATCCGCAACTTGTGCAAAGCCAATAAGGTTCCATATGCAGCTCCTCCACCGTATCCCGAACTCCCCTCCGATGGTGATGATGATGAGGACATCTTCAACTTCACCAAGAAGGCAACTCGTCAAGAGGGAAGTGATGAGGACACCGAGGTTGAAGGTGAAGGCGAAGAGGAAGAAGAAGAGGAGAGTGAGGAGGAAGATGCAGCAGCGGGCAGCGGCGATGATGAGTGATTCACCTTGTCTCTTTCTCTTTTTGGTGATGTGTTGCCAAAAAGGGGGAGAAATTTATCGTTCTACCTAGTGATGGACTTTAGGAGCATTATTATTATTTGTGTTGAACTAAGTGCTTGATTGTAAGACTAAATTTATTTATGTCCTATGCATGAGACTATGTGGTGTAATGACGCTTGTTGGTTTCTATATTTCTAGGTTGTGTGAAATTCCTTATTGCTCTCATGTGTTGCATATTGTTTTTATTGCCTATATGATGATATTTGGTCCATGCAAGGTTTTAGGGGGAGCTCTCATATTGTTTCTCTTGAAAATGTGTATTTGGCATTGTTAGGCCATTTGTGATGAATTCAATTCATGCACACTTTTAGGGGGAGCTTTCTCTAAATTTGTCTAGTCTTATTGAATATTTCTTATCCTTGCTATAATTTGGTTGTTTTGACATCAATCACCAAAAAGGGGGAGATTGAAAGTGCATCTAGGCCCCTAATCATGTGTTTTGTGTGATTGACGTCAAAACGATCAAAAGGACTAATGTTTGCAATGAGAAAATGTTCAGCTAGGTCTCACAATGGAGAATCAAAATGATTTCAAAGTTACAATCCCTTCATGTGTTGACAAGAACGACATCAAGTGCTCAATGGACAAGATTTATCTCTTTTATATTTTCATTGAGTCTAGGAATGCCGTACTATCAAGAGGGATGGTAATCATGTGTGTTTTGATGTCACAAGAGTTTTTTTGCATGAACCAAAACCAACCAGTTTTCAGCTTGAGAGTTTTTCCAATTTCCAGTTACAGATGCGCCCCACCGGAAGATCCGGCACCCTGCCGGAATATCCGGCTATCCAACTCAGTTACAGTTACTTCTCACCGGAACTTCCGACCCACTGCCGGAGTATCCGGTCCTGCTGAAACCCAGGTACAGTTGCTTCCCACCGGAGTATCCGACACTGTGTCGGAGTATCCGGTAGGACCTAAACTGCAGCGCAACGGTTTGATTTTTGGCCGCGCCTATAAATACCCATACACCTCCAACGGCCATTTCTCTCCGTCTCCACTGAAAGAACAACACCCAAGCTTCATCCTCTCACTCTCTACTCATTCCCAAGCCAAAGATTTGTGTGATACACTCAAGGGAGTGTGAGAGAGCAAGAGATTTGTGTTGAGAGCAAGCAATCCCACTCTTGAGCTTCTTGTGGCATCATCTCACTTGGTTTCATTTGTTACTCTTGGAGCTTTGTGCTCCTAGACGGCTAGAGGTTGACCGGGAGCTCCCAATTTGTGTGGTGAAGCTCCGGGAAGTTTGTATTACCCATTCCCGCAAGGGATTTGCTAGTGAAACACTCAAATCGGTCTTGGTGACCATTTGAGCGAGGTTTAGGGTTGAGAGCAACCCGGTCCTTTGTGGACTCCTCAACGGAGACGTAGAGCACTGTGTGTGCCTGAACTTCGGGAGAAAATCGTGTGTCAATTTGTCCATCTTTTGATTGTTCTCGTTGTTCATACTTGTTCTTATCCATATTGCTTATATATTGCTATATTGCCTCGATCTACTTATCTACTTGTTTCCTTCCGCAATTGTTGTGTAGATTTACTTGATAGCATCTATACAAGTCTTTTGATTCAAGTAGAATTGCTAGAAACTTCACAGCTTTCAAATTTCGCAAGATTATCCCCTGCTCCGGACTGTCCGACACAGTACCGGATATTCCGGTGCCGGAGTATCCGGCAGTATACCGGACTATCCGGTATCTCTGACGATTTGCTTAAGTCTTAATTTGCAGAAGTTTTTAGCGTTGCCTATTCACCCCCCCCTCTAGGCAACTTTCACTATTTAAGATCTCAAATGGAACCATGATTTAATAAGTTTCGCTTTTGTTTTATGTTAGAAGGATTCACATTGAACGCATCACAAGAAACAATGTTGACAGAAGAATACACTGAAACATTTAATTTTCAATTTGTAAATAACATTGTATTGTAAAGTGGACAAGCTAACAACAGATATTAAATCATGATATGACATCACATTTTTTTAATTAATAAAAGAAGTTGCTGAATTCAAATAGTGCTTACCAAGATACTTGGTAAATCCCAATATTAAGAACCAGATGTAGTTCATGACACCTTTCCTCCGAAAACTTTCTTCAGATATCCGGTAGACAAAATATTGCACTAAAAGTTAGTACTACCTGAGCCAATAGATGAGGAGTTTACACTTTAGCAAGATGACATGAATTACAGTCATGCGTGACACATAAGAAAAACAGTTACATTCTACAAAAGATACCAAAATCTCACCTTTCTTCGGCTCAGCACGGCAATTCATCAAATCATCAAGCATGATACGTGCGTGCGGCAAACATTATACCCAAATCTACCTCCCAACCTGTTTGTGGAATTAGACATTACAAGCAGAAGTTTCCCCAAACTGATCATACTCTTCAAATGTGCGGTAGTGTCCTTCCTTCCTGACATGAATAACTAACCAGTTCTTATACTATCCAAACAACACAAGCAGACAGATTGAATCAATACACACGGAAAAACAAACCTTTCTTCCGCTCGGCGCGGCAATTCATCGAACACTATGCGTGCGCAAGGTCCTCGGAGTGGGAGACGTACCCGCCTATACATCCTCCCCTAACCACGCCTGCTCCTCAACCCGGCGGCGGTGCAGCTCGATAAACCCAACTCTGCCAGAAATGAGGGAAAGGCATAACGCGCAGCACCGCCGGCGACACGCGGCTGAGGACCGCCGAAGAAATGCAGAGCACACCGCCCAGGAGGAATCGCTGCGGCTGGACGGAAGGAAAAACACACGAACTGGGAGAAAGAGATGCGCAGACGTGTCCGCTTCCTCCGCCGCTGCTTCATCCGCCGCCGACAGCTTGCCGTCACAGCCGGTCTCGGCGACGGCGGTGTTGAACGGCGGGAACTCGATGCTGAACAGGGGAGACGACGAGTGGAGCTTCAAAATTCCAGCTGAAGCCGCGAACGGCGAGACCAGGAGCGAGAAGACGAGCAGCAACCGCGTCGCGCGCTGCTACATGGCTGAGAAACAATGGTTTGGTGGGCAGTCAATGGCGGAGGCTGCCCGACTGTTTCACTGAGCGCCATTCGGCAAGCTTGCGAATGAGGGCGAGAGTGAGTAGCTTCAGAGCAGCTATAGGTACATACGGATAAAGGAGACGGATACTTAAAAAAAGAAAAATAATAAATATTAATAAAAAACTGAAAAGTATTAACTAAACTGGACTCCGATTCTCTCACGCCTTAATCTCTGATTCTGACTCTATCTCCCTGCCAAAAAAAACAACACGTATGCAATAAAATACTATAAAAGAATACGTAAAAAATAACACAAGGTACAGTAATAGTATTATATTAGATACAATCCGACAAGGAATGCTACAATTCTCGTCTCTGACTCTGTTTCACGTAACGTACTCCTACTCTGTTTCTACGAAAAACAAGGGCTACATATACAAGGCCACGTACCCTTGCAAGTCATACGAAAACACAATTGACCGCTTCACACAAACATAATTAGCAGACGACGACAAGATCACCGGACGTCAAGATGCAGACGGCAGAGGAAAACCCAACTTCAAGTCCTACAACGCTGCATCAAAAACCAAAGAAAACAAGATCGAGTGTAGTAAATCGACAAGGTAATTTTATTTCCAAACAATATTACATTAGAAGATTTTATACATCCAATCCTTTATAATTTTTTTACTCTATGATGTTAAAATTCCCCCCCCCCCCCCTCCCCCCTCTTTTTTTACAGATTACATATGCACACAACAAGATCTAGACATCATCGAACCAATCAGAAACACGCCATCTGATGGAAATGAAAAGCTCGTGTACATCGGCAACGGTGATGCAGACATCGATAGAAGAAAAATGGATTGCCTCTTTCAGAACAAAGGAACAAAAGCATATCTGATCGATGACGTAAGAAAAACTTCTCTGTAAATTATATATGATCAATCCAATGACTTATATATATATGTCACTACATACTAATAGATTTCATTGACTACAATTTACTACAGCCCATAAATGGTTACATCAGCATGATAAATGCCCAAGAGGATATGAAGCATAGGAACGATGGCATAGCTCTACTAGAGACAACTTACATTGCACACATTCTGTGGAGAGACGGTGACAAAGAGATCCCAATGGAAGACCTGTACCCTGAGAATGACGAGGTCGAGAGAAACGCAATCCGGCGAAGGGTTAAAAGATACCTCAACCATGACATGGTAAGCATATATTAACTTCCCTTCAATATTACCAAGTACACGTGCAAAAAGAACCTAACATTTTCCGATCTGTACAGATATTTCTTCCAATAAACATCGAGAAAACACACTGGTATCTTGCTATTATTAATGCTAAAAGGAGGAAGAAACAAATACTGGATTCGATGGGTACTACATACGACCGCAAAGAAACAACTGCAGCAGTAAGTTCTTCTAATAGCTAAGATACAACTCCATCGTAATCATACATGTGCATATAAAATTATTTACCAAGTCATGCTAATTGTTCAAACTATGAAAACAGCTGGATGGACTGCAGAGACAAATTGACAAAGTAGCACAGCATGAGGACCTTACAAAATACAAGTGGCCGGACCTACAGGTCGCTTCATGGCCATATGAAGAAGTATTCGAAGAAGAAATGCAGACAGACGAGTAAGAGTCGATACAAAAATAAACAACATAAAAAAATAATGATTCAGCATCTACAAAAATGCATTAACATTCTGCTTTCATACTGCAGCTGTTCATGCGGCCTTTTCATGATAAACTACATCGAATACTGGGAAGGAGACGTCCTTTCCGACTATTTTACACAGGTAAACGTCTTTCTATGTTTCAAAAGACACAGACCAAAAATAAAAAAAGCAACCCTGCATGTCTGTACACAAGTCTTCTTTTTTGGGGACGAATAACAATAAATACTTCTTCTGTGCAGGATGATATGACACAATTCAGGACAAAGCTAGCAGCAATCTTGTTGACGTCAGATATGAACAAGCTTAAGGGGTGCCCGTTAATCGAAAATAGCAGCGAGGAATCAGCAGCGAGGAATCAGGAAGTCCATCGGACGTTGTCTTCTGCATAGAAAAGGAGACAAATGAATGCAAAAGCTCACAAAACCAAAATGAGTGCACCAGCAAGAGGAAAAGGAGTGAGTTGGAAGAAGATGACAGCGACAAAAGGATTGACAACCTCACTCCCGACGAACTGCTCCAAATAATATACGGGACCGCCGATGAACCAATGACGGAGATGCCATTGAGCAAAGATGAACTGACGGACATAGTGTGCGACATGATCATCTTATTAAACAACGATCCAGCAAGTTTGGAGTAAGTTTTAGTAACGCGGCACATTTAAATATTACAAAAAAATTGCAACTCTGATGCTGATACACTTTTGGAATACTACATTGTGAAAAACAGGACAAAGTGGGTCAGAACAAACAAACCGTACCAGCTATCCTTGACTCTGAAGCAACTACAAGACTCATTACGTACAGATCAGCCGATGTCCAAGGACCTCTTCGACATGAACGTACGGGTGATGACAATAAAAGAGCACAAAAGGCTTAAAAGATGCAACCAACCAATCTGGAAGCATTACATGGACCTCCAGTTCTGCGTAAGTTATTCTTCAGCATCCTTTTCTGTTGTCACAAAACCTGTTTTTTTATAAAACAACTTTCAGACATCTTATTTTTACAAATAATACCAAAAATTAATGTAATTATTGTTCATTCAACAGACATTGACAGATTTCGGACGCGACCCAAAATATAAGAAAAAGGTGGATGCCAAACAACTGGCGGAGACATTCAAAAGCTGGACATTAATGACCTATGACATCTCAAGATGCAGATTCGTAAGAAACTTTAACTCTATATTTACTAATATATTATTATTATTAATCAATTGAGTTAAAATATCCTAACACATTAAAACATGATTGTGCAGATTCTAATGCCGTACGAACGACATGGCATCTATATGCTTCTTGTTTTTGACCAAACAAAAAGGACTCTCTTCATATACGACCCAAATCCAATTCCAGAACATTGTCATGACATCCCATACAAGAGATTCGTCCATAGGTTTATTAAAATCTTTAAAAACTACAAGAAAGCCATGAAAGAACTACATCCCAGTTGGATCGACGAATTGTTTTTATGGAGACACTTGCCTCAAGACGACACTCCGATAGACATGACAGGGTAAGTATGATCAAGACTCAGATACAATCCGTGATATTTTCTGTATTATTAAAAAAGACAAACTAACTAACACATGTGCAATTCTACAACAGGAACATATCTGCCGATGTGGTTCTGCAAATAATGTACCGATTCAACGGAACAAATAAAAAAATACAAATCAATACGGTAAGCTAAAAAAAACCAATTCTCGCTAACATGCTTGCTCTGGAATCTTAATATCAATATAACACGTCATTGTACTATATGCAGGATGTCCGGGCACTACGAAGGAAATTATTGGTGGAGATGTTGACGAACCAGGGAAACACATGCAGATTCATAATACCACAAAACATACAAGAATATCTCACAAGAATCAGAGAAGAGTGAAGCTGAAGATTAACAATATCAGCAGGAGGAAGGATTATGTAGAAAAATAGGGATACATAGCGTCAGTTCTAGCTGATATATTATGTAATAAAAATATAGATATTCATCAGCTCTTTTCAATGATATATATAGTTGAAGTAGGACATCTAATGTATACTGCCTGAAAGACCTTGAGGTCAAACATAATTGGGATAATTCGTAAAGAGTTAGCTACCAGGTACGGCATAAATAAAATTTTGCTTCATCAAAAGAATTGTATGCCTTGGAAAACTGAAATTCTTCGTCAAGAGCTAAAAGCCGTAAAAGTGTATCATTTGATCCACATGATTTGGATCAGAACCTCACTCCCAAGTCCCCGCCACAATTCCCAACTAAACAAGCTCGCGAGAGGAACCTGATTGCCTTGGAAGTCGAGGATGCGGATGCTGCCGTTGTGGGTGCGACGATTGACTCAGTAGCGTCGGTGCAGAGGATAAAAGGAACACTCCCGTCGAACTGCTGGTATTTGAGCTGTGTGCGGCCCGTTCTCGAGCGGTGGGTGGTCTAAAAGCGTGGTGGGCATCCTCGCCGCCGGCCTCCCGTTTAGAGATCCCGCGAGATCTCCCGTTTAGAGATAATTTCTAGGGAAATGGGGGACCGTGAGTAAACGCATAAACAAATTGTAACATATCTCGCATTTAAACATCAACAAATTGGAACTGGCCTTGGGGGCGACCGTAATTTGACAAAGAATATTACCATCTTACCTTGGCGCTAGGGAGCTTCCTGATGCGACGGGCGCAGGAGGAGGCAGAGCAGGGGACGAGTCAGGTGGCGGTGTCCTTAAACCTCAGCGTGATCCTGCGTCGCAGGGCGCACGCGTAGGGGCGGCCCGCCTTGATGCGCGACTCCAAATCGGACGCGGGACTCGTCGGCGACGAGCTTGCACAGCGGGGTATACATGGGTCGTCGGCCATGGCCGCCGGCGACGCATCGATGGAATGCGATAGGTCCATTCCGATACGAAATCGAACGGGCCGTGTCTTGGACAACATAATGGGCCGGCCAATCAACAAGCGGTCTGTCTCCGATGGAAAACTAACGTGCCGCCGAACCAAATCAGGAACGGAATCCAAAAAAATGAAACAGAGTAGAAATCGGATCAGAACAATACTACTTATACAGCCGCTGCGTACCCTTTTGGACCTCACCAAATACACATCAAAGTGGTAGCACACGGGTTACAACTACGACTCATCACAAAGATGCAAACTTTGGATGCGGCTCTGTCAGACGACCGTGCGAAGATAAAAGAAGACACATACCAAGAAGAACAAAAAAAAGACAGAGAACCATGTGTGTTGAGATCGGTCCGGTTCCATGAGGTGCAAAAGGAACACGTGACCAAAACCTGGGATGTCAGCGCAAAGGTACTTTGTAAAGGAAAAATAAATGCCAACAACGGACAAAACTACATAAGGTTCATACTGATGGACGAGGAGGTATGTCAAAAATCTTTAAAAATTTTATAAGTTTAAACACAATAGAGGCATACGATTATTCAAGGCAAAAAATTATACTATCTAGGTATAATGAATTTTGTTAAAAGTGACAGCTAACAATGGGAAAAAAAAAAATTCAGGGAAGCAAGATGGAGGCCATGGCGTTTGGCAAGGCGTGCTTCACAACAAATCAAGGAATATCTGAGGGAGAGGTTTATAACTTTACGAGTGTGGGATTCGGATCAACACACGACGTGTATTTGTATAAGCTATTCTACATACGACGAGTATGTGAACATCACAACGGAAACAGAAATCAAGATACCGGAAACGAAAATTACTATACCCTTGCTACCCAGAACCTTCATGGAATTTAAGATGGTGCCATTCTGCCCGCATCGGACTTACACAGGTACAATCTTACCATACACTAATTATTTTATTGAACAAACTATAAATATATCAGAAACGCTTATGTTCTGTTTAAAAACAATGCAGATGTCATCGGCGTAATCGTATATGTCTCAGACGTCCAAGGTGAAGATAACTCAAGACTACAAAGGAGAAAATATGTCGCGATAATGGACTCGAGGTAAAAAAAAAAATACTAACTTCTTTCGAAAATAAATGAAGAAGGAATCAATTACAAATAATAATTTAAATTTGCAGAGGAAACATGATCACCGTTCATGTGCGTGGGACAAAATTCTTCCAAAACAGTGACGGATGGAGAGAACAAGAAACAGTATTCCAGACAATGGCGGCAGTGAATGTAAAAGTAAACAAAAAAAAAGGTACATTTTTTAAACCAAATCTTAGTACATAAAATTTATTAAAATGATACAAATAACAATTAAATTACATGCAATCCAGCAATACTTGCGACGACACCATACAGCGAAATAATCTTCTCGCCAAAAAGGGCTGAAGCAAAAGCATTAGAAGGTAAGAAAAATAAAAGTATATAAGAATAATTTTATGAAAAAAACAATCATATAATTAATACTATTTATTTATGCAGGATTTCAGAACCATCTACTCAGAGATCGACAACGAGCACAACGTTTCGCATGTAAATGCATGCTGAGACTAAGAGACAAGAAGAAATAAAAGGACATGGAGACAACGTAGAGGAGAGAAAAAAAATGTAAAAATATACGTGACAAAAGTTTAGACAGCTCATTTTTTAAAGAATGAAAACGTGTAATATAAAATTAAAAGGAAACAAAAACCCGTGGCAACGCACGGGCAAATTACTAGTCTAAGACTACAAGCCAAGAAGGCCCAAACAAATTTCTAAATACACAAACTAGCAGAGGTATGTTCATGTGCAGACAAAACTCATCATCCCGTCATCTTCAGTCTTGTTTGTCAGGTGGAGGAGCTAGCTAGCATGAGATAGACAAGACTTTATGAAAACAGGTACTGAATCTTTACTATCCTTAAAAGAGCCAGTTGGTGGTGGGCAGTCGTGGTTCGTCGCGCACCTGGATTGCGCGCCGACAGGTGGGTCCCACCCGACCCACCCATCCTCTCCCGCAGCTCCCGCACGGAAGGAATAGAACTCCTCCACGATTAAAGGGAAAGAAAGAAAAAAGGGAAAGAAACACCCAAGATCCATCTTCATCCCCTCCGTGCGATTCACGCCGGTGACCCCATGGCCCTGCGGAGTCAGCGGCACCTCTTCCTGTGCGTCGTCATCCCTCTTCCTGCTCTTGGATGCAAGACCCGAAGTGGGGTGGAGCGTGCACGTGATGACGAACCAGCTTGATGCCCTCCGCTGAGAGAGAGGAGGCGCCCAGCCCTGGTCGCCGGTCAGCAAGTACCCACACTCACTCCGCCTCGCAGATGCACCATTGGTCCTCCTGTCTTCGTCTTCCCTGGCTGCGTTCGGTTCACGAGAGAGGGACGAGCTGGACAGGAAAGCAGACGCTTCCTATTCCCTGTTATACGTGGCAACATCGTTGGTGCACCAGCCCTGATGCCCCCGTGAGGAAATAATGTTTAGGTTTCTAACGATTTTTTTTGTACGAAAATCCACTTAATAAAGGTAACTGACACAAATCCGAAAAAACTAATAATAGAAAGAATCTTACAAGAAAAGAATTGATAAATAACCTATTCATCCCTAGCTTGATTTTTCGACAGTCAGGTGAATTCTACGTGCGTTTGTGTTGGAATTCAACCACATGTTTTGGAAAAATAAACGATACTTTGTTTAAAAGAATCCGTAGCAAAGCACGGGCAGTTGGCTAGTTAAAGCTAATATCTGAGCTATTCCACAAAGTATTCAAGCTAGTCACTGCTGACCTCATAAGTAATTTGCATATCCCCAACAGTTGTTCTTTTGGGCCGGTGGTAGATCATCCAATACTAATGCTCTTTCAGTTATAGCCTTTTTGCCTCCTCACAATTCTGTGCAAATAAATCAGTACAAAATGCACTAATTATTTTGACAGAAAGAATAGGAAATAAAAGATGAGATAGTAATATCCTGTCGTTGGGCACATCTTAGGCACCACGAGGGGCTAAATCAATGAGTCAAGGGTGAGCATTTTAAAAGATACAGTGACTATCAGCAAGGACATGAGAATATCAAGTTCTGTGTTTCAGAGCTAATCTAGACACCATGCACTTCAGAGCAGACTCACCAGAAAAAAAAAAGTCTGAAACTCCCAATATCTGCTGGAACTCATCTCTTCTTGCTTCCCTTGCATTCTTTTACCTATAGCTAAAGAAATAAGTTCAGTCAAGCAGAAATCATACACATTGGTTAATTCAAGCACAGAGAATGTTCCATTTTCCATGGCAGAGTGATTCTTAATGCAAGGTGTCACTTTGTAGATCTAGCAGCTTCAGTTTAATGGACAAAACCATCTCGTTGTAGGCGTGACAGCCCCAACTGATTTGTTGGAAATTTGGTAACAATAGCAGCGCAAAATTGGAGAAGTAAATCGTGAGAGGGAGTGGATGAGGAGGCAGCTTACCGTGGAGGTCAGCTCCACAGTTGGGAGGTCATAAAAGCTGCCGCCATGGATCTTGTCGGCCAAGATTCACTGCAAAACATTGTGAAAAACAAGCTCAACTTATAACTTCTCCAAAGCCTCAAATGAGGACTTCAACACATTGTAGTGAGCTGCAATCGAACCGATAAAGAACAAGTGAATCTTGGCCGACAAGTCCTGGCTCAAGGATCCCGCCGCCGCTGGTCATCTATTGACAGCAAAACTGACTCTCGCAGCTTCACACACGTGGCCTGATAGATTTGCTTAACTCTGTTCAGGACCAAAACTTGGAGCGCAATGAATTCCAGAGCGTGCCAGTCGATTTTTCCTGCAAATCGACAAAGACAAGAAAAGCGTGTAAAATCCCTGGGCTATCGGCCACGGACAGGCCGATGCGTAACCGCAGCCGATATGAAAATAATTAAAAATAATAAAGCAGAAGTACTCGGCTGTCAGTTGGAAACGAATCGGCATGTTCGCAAACAATAAATACTTGCACTAGAAGATGAATTGCATGCGTTTGAGATTGGCATCAATAAGCATTGGCAAGGCATGTAACATTTAGAACATCATCGACAAGTATACAGTAGCAGATCGGCATCGGCAAACATGGTTCAGATCTGAATTTGGTAAGCAATCGGCTAAACACCCTGAAAGAATTATTAAACTAATAGATCTAATTAAGTCGACATGTTTGCCAATTGCTTTCCCCAGGACAAGTCAACTGAAGGAAAAACGTAAAAACAGGACCAGGTCAAACTGTAGTACACAATCGGCAAATGATAAACTTAATCACATCTAACTCGTTCAATAATGACTCGAATAACTAGCTTAAACAGCAATCGACATCGACAATCTATTGCAAGGCTATAGCCAGGACAAGTCAACTGAAACTACAACAAAGAATCGGACCAGGTCCAACAATTCCAAGCAACAAACGTACCATGTCCATCCCTAGATTAAACTAAATTACCAAATAACTAGCAGCCACATCAGTTCTAATTACAGACAAGTCGACATAGCAGAAGCTAATGCGCTTACCTGACGAAATCCAAGTCGACGAAACCGGAGCCCCGATGGACGCCGATGTCGACGAAAATCCCGTCGAGAAAGAAGGTGGTGATGCCCCGAAATTGATTAATTAATTGGTTAGGGTTTTTACACGACAACGCGGGGCTATATTTATACCCCTGACACACTCCGAATCCAACATGACTCGGCTAATCCCTTTTTCTAAAAAAAAATAGAAAAAGAACTAAAAAAGGACTCGGACCCACACGTGCACGTGCACGTTTCCTTCTCTTCCACATTCCTCGTGGACCACCACTTCCTTCACGCATCCGTGCTTCTCTTCCTTGACGCTGACAATGGGCCCCAGGCCAAAACTCGGTGTCAACGTCATCCTGGTCATGGAGCTGCCTGCCGGCGTGGATCTGCCTTGCCCTTGGCCGCGCGGGCGAAGTACGCCGCCGCGCGCCGCTAGTCACCGCCGAGCTGGCTTGGCCATGCGGGGCGCCATGGATCTGGGCCTCGCGGACGACAAGGATCAGGGAGGGAAGGGAGGAGGAAGTGGGGGGGCGGGGTTTGGAGGTGGGATGGCAGTTGCGCGCCGACGAAGGAGCTCCGGATCTCTGATTTGGTCAGCAAGAGAGGAGGAATTGCACAGATCGATGGCATTGGGGAGCGGAGAACGGGAGGAGGAGGAGGAAGAGGATGAGGAAAAAACATGAATAAGGGGCACTATGGGTGTGTTTGGTTGGGCCGTGACTTTTGGAAAAGTAACTGTGGGCTGTGATTTTCTAAAAAGCAGCTATAGGATGTGGGCTGTGATTTTTGGAAAAGACTCTTTGGTTAATCAGCTGTGGCTTTCGATATAGCTTCCCTCACTTACATGCGGTCCCCACATGTTATTGACTCGTTGGGTCTTCTTCCTCTCCTCACATCCAGTTCCTCCGGCCATGAACGATAGAGCTCGAATTCACTTGGGGAAAAGCATGAGGGCAGCCATGGATTGTTGGAATCGAATCCTCATATCAAGGAAAATCCATTTGTTGCTGAAATTGGGATCATCGGGAAAAAATCTTTTGGAACGAAGGAGCTCAAATCCATGGAAAGGAAGGAGCTCGAATCCATGGCCGCCTTAGCTCGGGCTTGCCGTGCTGCCGGGGCTGGACACGCCGCCCGTAGAGACCGGTCGCACCGCCGTTGGGCAGGTCGCACCGCCGTAGGGGCTGGTCATGTCGCCGCCTCCGGGGCCGCCGCCTCCGTCACCCGCAAGGTCGAGTCATGCCGCCACCAGGGCCAGCCGTCGTCGCCATCGGGGGTGGCCTCGCCGTTGACTCGCCGGATTGGCCGGGCGGCTCGCCGGACTAGGCGTGGCACGAGGGAGGAGGACGAGAGGAGTTAGAGCATCTCCAACCGGTGTGCTATCTCTATTTTTTTTGAGAATGTGAACAAAAACTTGCTCCAACCGATACCCTATCGCATTCTCCAACATTGTTCCAAACTGTATTTCCTCCTCCTCATGCTCTAGAAGTAGAGCACCACCTCATTCTCTATCGAGCAACCACCACTGCCTTCGCGCCTTCTCCTCCCTCGGTTCCTCTCCCACCACCGCGAGCCCAGCGCAATCCCCACCTCGGCAGCGGCTTCCGGCTCGCTGGAGAGGACATGGCAGTCCTTGACGCACCGCTTCTCCTTGCTGCTCCAGCGAAATCGCGATTCGGGAATAGAAAAAAGAGAAGAGGAGCGAACCGTTTTCTTCATAACCAGTGGCAGGTGGGTAATTTTTTATCCCAAAAGTCAGTGAAAGCAAGGGGGAAGGTGCTTTTAGAATTGTACTAACATGAAAGCTGCTTTGAGAACAAAGCAGTTGTGACTTTTGACTCCTTTGGTTGAGCTTTTGGCTTTTAGAGGCAAAAGCCAGAGCCAAAAGCCCAACCAAACACACCATATGTGTGGCTGCTGCGGCTAAGTGCGGGCGTGCGATCCGATTTTCATTTTCCTGTCGGTGAGATTGGCCACCCGCACCCGACCCTCACTAAACATCGGGATTTTGGTAGTGACTCATGCACACACAAATGGCAAGTGGATGAACACAGATGTGGGAGAGAATGAGGCTGCTGACCTTTGTCTTTATTAATCTTGCTCTGTATTACAATGTGTCTGTTACAAGATGGATTTCACTTCTACTATTCTCTCCCTTGTGTGTAACCGAGAGCCTTCTTGAGGTGCTATTTATAGCCAGCCAAGCCAGGGGCATTTTGGGTAATTCCGCCCACAATCACTGTAGCAATTAAATGCCTGCGGATAAGGCTTGCACCGGTGTGTGATTGCACGTGCTCGCACACAATACTCAGCCCGTTCGGCAGCCGGTTCGGCAGCCGCTGCAGCTGCTCCTTACCGCGGGTACAGTGAAATGCAGCCCAGCCGTTCGGCAGGCTGCAAAGAAGCCCGCGGGCTGCATCCTGCGCGCCACCGACTCCCGCGGCCTGCCCGCGCCACCTTATCCGCTCGCTAGGGTTGGGAAACGTCCAGTCTCCACTCGTCCTCTCCTCCTCGCACGCCGTCGCCGCTGTCCACATCCTCCGCCCCCGCCGCTCCCTCTGCTCGTCTCCTCGCAGCCCAGCCCCGCCGCTCTCAGAGTAGATCGGCCGGAGGCAGAGTTCCCCTCCGCTGTCCGAGTAGCTGGCACGCGACCGCCAGTGTCGACATGGCCCGCGTCTCGCGTGCTTTCTTCTAGGTCAGGGAGGTGCCGCCGTCTGCCCCATCCGTGGCGCCGGCGGTCGATTCGGTGGGAGCTGTCCCCGTCGCCGCTGGAGACTGCCTCGGCGTTCGCGTCGGCGACGCATCGTTTCGGCCCCACCCCCCCAGATCTGTGTCAACCTCGCCATCTTCGTCGTCAACGTCGTGAGTAAATCTTCGTCCGCCACTTTTGCAATCTTCATTATGACCTCTTATTTGTCCCGATTGCACCGCCATTTTGTGATCTATTTTTTTATTTATTTTTTGCCAACCTTCGCTCTTGCTGTTCATGACCTCAAATCTGTTCATTGTTTCCTCCTTTCGATCTGTTACTGCTATGCTTCGTGAATGACCAATCGTCAACAATGATCGATTGGTTTTCATGACGTTCGGCTTGTCGGTATTTTTTTTGGTTTCTTTTTTTTCAAGGGGTTCACGGTTTCGTGAGTTGGATTTTTACTTCGTTCCCACCGACTTAGTGAATGAAGATTGTACGCTTCGGTACTGTCAACCTAGTTCCCTCTTTGCATGCCTCATTTCCATCATCTCATATCGATGTTCATTGAACTACAGATATAGGATTCACGCACGGAACCTGTCCTCCTTCTCCCATTCGCAACGCTGGCACGGTCATCCACCGGGTCGTGCTCTCCACCAGAAGCCAGGCAGACATATTTCTTGCGATCTCAAAGACCGGGGAAACGAATCAAGGCAAGTTGTCACATCTTTACCTCAATTTCTAAGATTGATGTATGTCACGTGACGGGTGGGGCGACTTTACCCTATGCAATGCTCCCTTTCGGTTGTGGCTTCAGATGGACCGGCGCGCACATTGGAGCTATGAGGCAACTGCAACGTTGATGGACCTTTGCAGAGAGCAGAAGCGGCAATAGAACTTCAACCGAGTTGGGCCAACTAAACTTGGCTGGGTAGCCATCCACAAAGGTCTGCAAGGTGCCTTCCCAGGCAAGTATGATCAGAGGCAAGCCAGCAACAAGCGTGGAAGTATGAAACGAGCGTACCACCGATGGCTGAAACTGAAAAAACAATCTGGGTTAGGCCACAACCGCAACACTGGTGGAGTTTCAGCTGATTCCTCGTTTTGGGAGGAACATGAGGAACAAGACGAACAAGAGCAAAATGCGTCGTCTGAGGAGGTATGTGCGTCACCGAAAACACTCTTCCGTACAGAGGATGCAACTGGAACCCTGCCTTACCTTCATCTTATATGCAATGCAGGATGAGCCCACCCCTGAACAAGATCCTGGCAAGCCACCAGAATTCCTTGACGACTTGGAATACCTTTTTGGGAGGACGCCCCAACACAGGGGAAATTTGGTGTGCACTGGGGGTCTCAATCAGGGCTCACCATCTTCTCCTCTGCCTGCTGCCACTCCTAGGAGGGTTGCTGCTGGCCCAAGTAGGCTCCCTGATGCTCAACCTTCGGCAAGTGATGGCGGAGTTCCTGATCCTGTGCCTCCCCAGAGTCCGCCAAAGAGGCCATCTGTTGAAGGCAGCGTTAACAGCCCAAAAAAGAAGAGGAGCCGTAGCTCACTTGAGGACTCTGTCAACCTAATGGCAGACACATTGGTTGACTGCAACATCATAAAGGCACAGCAACATGACGACGACATGATGAGAAGAGTTGCCCAGACTATGCGCGAAGATGGCTTCACGGACGGCACTGAAATGTTCTATAAGGCACTGCACCTTTGCGCGGATCGTACCTATCGTGTTCAGTTCCTGGACCTGAAGGACCGCTGTTGACGGCCCTTAAGTACCACTTTTGACCGTCAATTACCTGCATAAAAGAAATAAAATGAACACCAAACATAGTGGTAGGAGTTTATTACTAACGATTTCCATGAGTGTTGGTGAATTTGTGAGTGCAGGTACATTTCATATCAAAAGGAGGGAATTCACATCAAGAAGGCCACAACACATCACTCCGAGAAAATCAGCACAGGCAGCCCAACAAGATATGGATCAAAAGTCATACAAAACTCAACCAACTTGGGCCAATGCACGAAGATCATTGAACAAGACATCAAGGAGGACCCCTCGGCCAAAGCCCAAGGCCAAATGGGCCAAGGGGGGGTCGGCCGACCTGCTACAGTGAGGTCGGCCGACCTGCTACAGTGGCCAATCTGGCCCATCTTTCTCTGGCTGGTCGCCACCGCCTTCCTGATGTCGGTTCTGCCTGCATTTAATGCGTTGAGGCGGTGCATTGAGGCGGTGGAGGCCCCCAAACCGACCTACTCAAGACTATAAATAGAGGGGTACCCCCTCCCCTCAAGAATACACAAGAAGGAGAGCCTCATTCCACCCCCAAGGGCCTAGAGTCCCTTGTACACTAGTAGAGTAGGGAGAGAGTAGGGTAGGAGAGAAGGGTGGTCCTCCCCTTGTGAGGACTTAGCCAAATCTTGTATCTTGGAGGATACTTATTCATAGTGAAGTGTTCTTCGTTCGTTCATCGTTCGTTCGTCGTTCGTTCTTCGTTCATCGTTCGTTCGTCGTTCGTTCATCGTTCGTTCGTCGTTCATCTTCATTACAAGTAAGTACTCTCGATCCCCTTTTGGATTGTATGTTTCTATTCTAGTATAGGTTCTTCCTTTACTTACTTGCCTGATCATCATTCTATTCAAGTAAGCATTTAGAGGCAGAATTTATCTTTGGTTCTTGTGAACTAGAATAGGTCTGGCAGTGAGGACTTGATTGCCTTGTTGTCACGTGACCTTGGGACTGGCATAGGGATTTGATAGCCCTCTTGTCACGTGTCCTAGTAGAGGGTTGCCTGTAGGTGGTGACAGCCCTGCTGTGCTTAATCCTCTCCGTTCTAGGGAATTGACCTCTTGGAATCGGTCTGGCAGTGAAGACTTAATTGCCTTATTGTCACGTGACCCTAGGACTGGCATTGGGGACTTAATCGCCCTAGTGCCACGTGTCCTAGTAGGGGGGTTTGCCGGTAGGTGGTGACAGCCCTGCTGTGTTTGCTCTTCCTTGTTCCAGATAGAACTTCATCCATAGGAATCCTCTCTACCCATACCTACCATCCTTCTTTGTGTCCTTGGACCAGCTAGACTAGTAGATAATTCCACTCCGTTCCCTTGGGATAATATAAATAACGATACCCTTGAATACTCACGGGTGAAGTGCTACAACGGTATTCTCCGTACGCTTGCGGATTTATCTGTGACGTTAAGAAATACCAACAAGCATTTCTGGCGCCGTTGCCGGGGAATCGGTAGTTGCTTTTTATCTTCGAACCTAGTTGGTCCTCGTATTGTATCCTTTTATCCTTTTCCTTTTATTACTTATCCTCAATCCATTGCCACTCTTCCACCATCCATCATTTCTACCCCTTCCTTGAAAAACATCAAAAATATTTATCATGGAGCCGGAACCTACAATCCAATCCTTCTCTGCTCCAAGGGGAATGTCATTTGAGCCACCACCATCCTCCAAACCCATTTCCACATCCGGCTATATGATCCACCCCACCTTTATAAACATGGTCAGAAGCCGACACTTCTCTGGAATTGACCAAGAAAATCCATATCACCATCTGCGAGAGTTCGAGCAAGTGTGTTCATGCGTCGTGATCCAAGGCATGGCACAAGAAACCATGAAATGGAAGTTGTTTCCTTTCTCCCTTCGTGAGAGAGCGGAACAATGGTACACGATTGTCGTCAGAAACATGAATGGGGATTGGGAAAAACTCCGAGATAAATTTTGCTCAGTCTTCTTTCCCTTATCCCGAATCGTTGCTCTCCGGCTAGAAATCATGAATTTCTCGCAGAATGAGAAGGAGTCCATAGGTGCAGCCTGGGTTAGGTTTTCCTTGCTAACTCTTACTGGCCCAGACTTGTCTATCCCCGATCCCATGCTATTGCAATATTTGTACATGGGTTTAGACAAGAAATCCGCCCTATATCTTGACATCGCCGCTGGAGGCTCCTTTGCTTCTAAAACACCGATCGAAGGAAGAAACATCTTGGATCAGATCACAGAAAATAATTCCTTCGTCAGTCTTCTTAGTGAATCCCTCCAAGAGAAAGTCATGTCAAGCATCGAGGAACCCTCAACATCCGAATCCATCCCCTCTTTGTCCACATCCCATGATTCGCCTGTTGAGTTCTCGTATGAGTTTGAGGAAGAAATTATTGAAGACTATGGAAAAACCTCGAACGACATATGGGATAAGATGCCTCCTACTCCTCCCAATCCTCTAAAAGAACCATTTCTCAAGGAGGACATGAAGGAAATTCTTGAGAATGCCCCTTTCACCAGCACGAGCTATCAAAATCCTTCGGCAAAACCTCATCTTGATCATGAACCACTTGAGCAAGTGATGTTTGTATCCCCATTCGCATCTTTGGATCTTGCTCTACATAAGGATGAGAGGTTTTCCACCCAAGATGAGGATAGAAAAGAAGAAACATTCCTAGCCCAACAATCCTCATCACCATCGCTCTATCTTGAGCCTCTTCCCTCTAGCCCTCCGTGCACCATTCTTATTGATGATCAAGAACCTCTTAAGAAGGAAAACTCTTGGGCTATGGACTTCCTCGAGGCATCAACTCTAGAGGAACTTGATCCTTTGCATGAGCATGAAAGTTTTTTCCTTGAAAACCCACAAGAAACATGCTCATTTGATAGTTCTCTTGAGTCATCGCCCGTTAAACATGATCCTAAGCATGAGCTTGAGAACTTCTTTCTTGAACACCCACAAGAAACATGCTCATGCCATGAATCTCTAGAGCCCACGCCCCTCAGTGCCAAAACCCCGCATGAGGCCTACAACCACCTTGTTTATCTCTTTTGTTACTCATTCTTTAGGTTGGTTGTAGATGCTTTCGTTTATCACAAATATTGCAAATCTCGTGGTTGCATATCGGCACTAACTTTGCAGGGATTAGAATGAAGGAAAGTCTTGCTCATCGGACTTAAAATGATGATGCCCTTGCCGACAGGATAATCGGTAGTTATCTCATATTTGCTTCTCTCATATTTGCATTCTTTTGCATATTTGATTTCTCCATCAACATGCATATTTGGTTTTTTCTACAAAGTTGCATCCTTGCATATTTGATTTTCCCACTTGCATTCTTGCATGTTTGAATCGTCCCAACATTTGTTTGGGATTGTTCAAACCACCTGCCATTTGCATAAAAAAAAAAGAGAGAAGAGTTTTCTATTTTGTGAAAATGAATTTGAGACAATCTTCTGTTGGAAAATGTTTTGAGCAAAATTTTGGAGGAGTTTTGGCACAACTCCCATTGACTTCTTATCACATAGCCATTGGGGAGTTGTGTGCCAAGTTGGACTTCATCTTTTTGAAGGAAGAGTGCTTGAATCTTCAGCTCCATTTCTCGTTTTACTTAAGCACCTTCTCAACAAAATTTTTGCTCACATTTCTCCATGTTTTCATTGCATTTGTCTCAAGTTCAAGAAAATGATTTTCCCTTCTTTTCTTTTGATTTTATTTGCATTCTTTTGTTGCGATCAAGAAGCTTTGCAGCAACCGACAGGTGATCCACATTGTTTACACTAACATAACCCGTTCTCGAGTTTGCTCTTGTGTTTTCGCTCTTATGTGCAGCCATGAAAAGGGCCGACAAGCGACTCAACAACGCGTTGAAGAAAGACGACATGCCAACATCATGCCACGCTGCACAAAGCCCGATGAATATCATGGGGATCGACACCAATCAAGGACTACGGGCAAAGAACGAGTGTGGGGGAGGATCCCTCCTCCACTAAGGTAACTTGTATCGCAACTTGTATCCTTTTGCTTTCGCCTTACATGATAAAAAACATAAACTTGAAAAAAATAGTTTGAATAAACTAGGCGTTTTTATTTCCCTTTCCAACATATCATGCGCCTTGAGTTATTTTACTAAATTCAATAAATTTAGGCTCCCCGGTCTTTAACCCCGGTAGAGTCCTTTTTTGTTTCCACATTTGTTTGTCTCTTTCGAATAAATAAGCTAGGTACAATAACAAGTGTGGGGGAGACCTCTTGGTCCTTCATCAAGCACACACTCAAGGTCTCCCACCAACATGATGCACAACATCGCACCAATCAACACGCAAAGGAGTGGAGCCATCGGGACAAGAAGACAAAGATCAATCCTATGACCCCTCTTTGTCTCCACTTCATCTAATGCGACGGTTTGCACATCCTATACCCTACTCTCCAATTCTTGAGTTGAAATAAATTTCTTGCATCATTCACTAAAATTTAACTCAATGATAAAACAAATCTTTTATCCCTCGACAAACATGCATGCTTCTGTTTGGTTGGCCTGCATATTCTTTATTCCTCGCTTTGCACACCTGTTGCTTGTGAACACCATTATCATAGGAACCCATGTTTATCTAAGTTGTTGGCGACTGTGATATGGTTGGATGATAGGAATCTTGCTTCTTCTGCAAAGAGTGCTTGGGATTTTATCTTGAAAAATTTAAAATCAATAGCTTTGCACTCCTCAATGGTCTTATATTCCTACCAGAGCCAAATAATGATCACATTGAAAACCCCTACAAAATACTGCTTGTTATTGCTTTGAGCTTTGTCAAATTATGTGACCCTTGTGAGATTCTTGTCATACTTTCCTGGTCAAGATCACGTACACATACACCACTACCACTACAAAACATGCTAACTTCTACACTGGAAGTTAGCAACATCCTTTCCATTCATCCATCCACCTAAATAAAATACTCCTTCATCTTTTGTTGATATCTCTCTTCAAATACTCTTGCAAAAGAGGCATGGCTATCGACAAAAAAAAAAAGAAAAAAAAAAGAAAAAAGAAAAGAGAGAGAGAGAAAGAGTTCATGAAAAAAGAAAGAAAGAAAGAAAGAAAGAAAGTGTTAGTGCTCAAAAGCATGAAAAAAAAAAGAGAGAGGGAAGAAAGAAAAGAAGCGATAGCCATGTTCTCAAACAAAATTCAAGCACGAGAGAGATATCATCACATCAAGGAGTATCCATCTCGTTCTATCTTCCACACACATATCCACACACATGCACATTCTTGATCAGATTGTATGGCTTGTTTTCTCTTTTGGATCCACTCTTTGACTTCGCAATATAAGTGATGCAAGTATGCTCCTTTTTATCCCTACCAAGCTCCACATAAAGCCTTACATAGAAGTAGGATGAAAGGAGGCAAACACATTGCCTTGGTGAGGAATCATACACATTGAGCGAATTGAGAGAATCATTTGAGGAGTACAAGCTATGCTTTTACTTTGAAAATCTTTCAAAAACCCAAGTTACTCAGCAGAGGGGTATTGATGACTTGAATCAAGATCGTTCCATTCCTCAACCGCCCAAGATAGCATGTTAGCCACTTCAAAGTTCACAGGTGCAGGTATGGTTTGGAATAACTTGTATGCTAGCATCATACTATAGAAAGTCATGCTTTATCTTAATCTTCCACCTTCACTCGAGGACGAGCAAAGGCTCAAGTGTGGGGGTGTTGTTGACGGCCCTTAAGTACCACTTTTGACCGTCAATTACCTGCATAAAAGAAATAAAATGAACACCAAACATAGTGGTAGGAGTTATTACTAACGATTTCCATGAGTGTTGGTGAATTTGTGAGTGCAGGTACATTTCATATCAAAAGGAGGGAATTCACATCAAGAAGGCCACAACACATCACTCCGAGAAAATCAGCACAGGCAGCCCAACAAGATATGGATCAAAAGTCATACAAAACTCAACCAACTTGGGCCAATGCACGAAGATCATTGAACAAGACATCAAGGAGGACCCCTCGGCCAAAGCCCAAGGCCAAATGGGCCAAGGGGGGGGTCAGCCGACCTGCTACAGTGAGGTCGGCCGACCTGCTACAGTGGCCAATCTGGCCCATCTTTCTCTGGCTGGTCGCCACCGCCTTCCTGATGTCGGT